>PVIU01003896.1:47473-136530 GCA_004026605.1 Ondatra zibethicus | reverse complement strand
AAGTTCTGTGAAGAACTTTGTTGGGATTTTGATGGGGATTGCATTGAATCTGTAGATTGCCTTTGGTAGAATTGCCATTTTTACTATATTGATCCTACCAATCCAGGAGCATGGGAGATCCTTCCATTTTCTGGTATCCTCTTCAATTTCTTTCTTCAAAGTCTTAAAGTTCTTGTCAAATAGATCTTTTACTTCCTTGATTAGTGTTACCCCAAGATACTTTATGCTATTTGTGGCTATCATGAAAGGTGATGTTTCTCTGATTTCCCTCTCTGTTTGTTTATCCTTTGTGTATAGGAGGGCTACTGATTTTTTTTGAGTTGATCTTGTATCCTGCCACATCACTGAAGGTATTTATCAGCTGTAGAAGTTCTTTAGTAGAGTTTTTGGGGTCACTTATGTACACTATCATATCATCTGCAAATAACGAAAGTTTGACTTCTTCCTTTCCAATTTGAATCCCCTTGATCTCCTTATATTGTCTTAAAGCTATTGCTAGAACTTCAAGCGCTATATTAAAGAGATATGGAGAGAGTGGAAAGCCTTGTTTTGTTCCTGATTTTAGTGGAATTGCTTTGAGTTTTTCTCCATTTAATTTGATGTTAGCTGTCGGCTTGCTGTGTATTGCTTTTATTATATTTAGATATGCTCCTTGTATCCTTAATCTCTCCAAGACATTTATCATAAAGGGGTGTTGAATTTTGTCAAATGCTTTTTCAGCATCTAATGAAATGATCATATGGTTTTTTTCTTTCAGTTTATTTATATGATGGATTACATTGATAGATTTTCGTATGTTGAACCAGCCCCACATCTCTGGGATGAAGCTCATTTGATCATAATGGATGATTTTTTTGATGTGTTCTTGGATTCGGTTTGACAGTATTTATTAAGAATTTTAGCATCGATGTTCATGAGTGAGAGATTGGTCTGTAATTCTCTTTCTTGGTTGTGTCTTTGTGTGGTTTTGGTGTCAGGGTAACTGTAGCTTCATAAAAAGAATTTGGCAGTGACTCTTCTGTTTCTATTATGTGAAACACATTAAGAAGTATAGGTATTAGCTCTTCTTGGAAGTTTTGGTAGAATTCTGCATTAAAACCATCTGTTCCTGGGCTTTTTTTGGTTGGGAGGTTTTTGATGACAGCTTCTATTTCCTCGCAACTTATAGGTCTATTTAAATTGTCCACCTGGTCTTGATTTAATTTTGGTATATGGTATTTATCTAAAAAACTGTTCATTTCTTTTACATTTCCCAATTTTGTGGCATACAGGCTTTTGTAGTAAGACCTAATGAGTCTCTGAATTTCCTCAGTGTCTTACCATTGTTTTCTAAGTAATGTAAAAGAGCACAAATGGATTTGAGCTTGGCTGGATGGAGGCTTTCGAATTGAGCTATAAAAGGGGGGGGGTTAATCCAATCATATAGTTTGATTAAAATGGCCTGCTGCTAACATTGGTGTGTCGGATGTATGTACCTTAGAAAACATGTAGTTTTGGTGGCAGCAGGTAGTTAAGGATAAGTGAGGTCCAGGAAATTATGCTATTCAGTCAATCTGTGTTTATCTGAAATAATAACGAAGAGAAAGAAACATCTGTACACTGGCACACAGCCTTGAAATCTTACAAGCTAGAACATGGCTTTCAAAAAGTAATTATGTAAATGAAAATTACATAAGGCTTCAGATGAACTCTTGAGTTTATCTGGTTATTCTCTTTATCGAATTTCTTTTCTGAATCATAGTGCAGAGCTGAGGAAAGCCCCCAAGACTCCCAGTGAAGTTCATTAAACCTCTCCTTTTCAAGTCAACTTCATGAAATATGAGGTCTTTATCTATTAACCTAAAGTGGTCCCCATGACTTCCATAATTCTCTGCTCAGAGTAAAGAATTAATGAAAGCCTACTGTGTTCAAGCACTATGTGACTACGTGATGCTGTTTGTTTTGGGCAGAATACATATCCCCATACACACACCCTTCTCTAAATTCTGGCAAACTTCTCCTTTTAGCCATTGGTTTTCTTTTATCATCAGACTGTGAAGTGATCAAACTTGTCAGAATTTTTACATCCCAAATATCTCTTTCTACCCAGACCACCCTCAGAACTCAGAGTATTAAAATCTAAAAGGCATTCAAGAAATAAAAGGTAGATTTTAAACAATGCCAAGGTGGAAGGCTATGCCTTTGTAGAGAGTGCATTCCCCGGGGAAACGTGCCTTCTGTAGGGTGGTTTGCAGCTCTGCTGTCTCTGACCCAGGCTTTCGTTTAGTGATGTGTGTAACTGGGAGGATGCCTCTGTGGGGATGAATCACATCCTGCTTTGGTAACACGATAGGTTGTTTTAAAGAGCATGCAGACCATTGCTGCATTTGGCCAGAGATGAATTTCCTCTTTATTACCCCTTCAACTTCAGCAAGTTAGTTGTGTAAGGATAAGAACTCCATGGGTGTGTGGTCAGAGACCTGAAAGAAATGGGTGAGGTAAGGTTTCCATGAAGGGCAGATTATTATTCTGGAGGGGCAATGAGAGAGGAAACAGACATTGGACAAAGCTAGAAAGGCTGGCAAGCAACAAGGAAGACACAAGAGGTGTGAGATGAGATTGCAAGGGGTTGTCCAAAATTGGGAAAACATCCAGAGTGCAGGAAGCCGAGGCAACATTTAAGTAAATATTTAGTCTTTAAAAATGATAATGGGGTCAACCATACTCTGCTATGAGCTGAGGCATTTATTTTCCCAGTCACCAATGAAAGCAATATCAGGGCAAGAGGGGAAAGCAGCTGCACTTTGTCCAGGCATAGCAGAGCTCAGATCTGGGAAGAGGAACCAACATACTGAACCGCTAAACCCTTCAGGGAGGAAAGTGAGTCTGCTATGTCAGCAGAGCTAATGTTCCAGGGTCTAAGGAACCATGCTATAGGGTGGTGTGTGTCCATTGCATTCAGTGTTATATGGATGTTGGGCCAAAATTATCTCAGGACCTGAACCTCGAGGCCTATACGACAGAGAAAAGCCTGGCTCGAGTTTGAGGGAACTGAGTGAGGATGAGACAGCAAAAACTAGATAGATGCCTCTCCAACCAGAGGGAGGGCTTGGCTGTCTCCCATTGGCTGGAGGTACCCCCATGTCACAGGATGTCACTTAACCTTTATAAGCTTACGCTCACAGTAATAAACTGAGTTCCTGCTTTGACTTGACTCCCTGTTGCGTCTGATTGTCCTGCTTTGTGGGGCTGTGAAATGGGTGGATAGCACACTACCTTTCCCTGGGGAATAAGGTTAAGGAGGCCTGGCAACTGGCGCCCAATGTGGGGTGACTGGTCCCAGGGCAAAGCAGTCAGTCAAGGTGAGTGGGACACCATGATGGGTAATGCAACTTCACACAAAAAAATGACCCAGCGCTTAAGGCGCTGAGATATATGCTACTCTCTCGAGGCCTGGAATTGTCAGACCACAGTGTGATCCAGGCATGGGAGGATATAATTACCCTGGCCCCCTGGGTACCCACCGGGAATCTTTTCTCATGGGACACGTGGAACTGGGTGGAGACTCTGGCCAGAGAAAGGGGAAAACACTTTGATAAACCCTCACCATTGGGGTTCTATCCAGCTATCATGGCCCTTAAGGCATGTTTTCACCCCGCTGCTCTGCCTCCCCCAGTGGCCGGTAAGGAAAATACCAAAGATCCGGAGAGGTCTGAAGAATCCAAAAGTAACCGATTAACCAAAAGAACAGGAGAAAAGGAGACAGACGAGGGGGACGAACAAAAATGGTCACAATTTACTGAGCAGCGGTCCTAGGGAAAAGGAATACAGCAGGCAGAGGCAAAGACAAAAAGGAAAGTAGATATTGTATATGACGGGGAGTGGCCGCCTCCTTATGCCCCCAGCCGTCCTGGAAAGGATAAAATGGGAGAGGAGAATGAGATAAAAAAAGGGGGCTCCATTCTTGCCAGGAGGAAATGAATATACACTTGGGTGGGGCAGGACTGAGACAAAGGAAAGTGCAGGCCTCTGATCCTCCCAGGGTTGTCTGCAAACCTCCTGGAACAAGATTTGTTAGGACAAATAGATGCTGTTTTTACCACCAACCACCTAGCCTTTTATGATGATAAAACTGAGCAAAGTTTCATCAGGTAGACCCCCAACACCTGGATTCACCCCCAAAAGTAGAGGCCCTCAGGGTCCCCCCCCGATTAGGTGGGCACCTGGTAAGTCGGTATGGGTGGAGCAGTGGCCATTACCTGAACTTAAACTTAAGATGCTCAAGGAAATCACCAGAAATCTGCTTAAAGAAGGACAAATAAGGCCCTCGATGAGCCCCTGGAACAGCCCTTTGTTTGCGATACGGAAGCCTAATGGGACCTGGAGAATGCTACAGGACCTAGAGCAGTCGATGCCCATATGGAGCTAGTAGGGGCCCCTTTAAGGAGCTTACCTTGGGTCCCAGCAATTCCCTCCCAGGTTCACCTCACTGTAATTGATCTAAAGGACTGCTTCTTCTCAATTCCTCTTCATGAGGAGGATTGCGAAAAGTCTGCCTTTTCCATTCCTACAGTTAACTCCTCTCGACCTGACGAGAGATACAAATGGGCTATTCTTTCACAGGGGATGGCCAATAGTCTGGCCTTTTGCCAACAATATCTGTACAGTAAGTATCATCTCTCCTTATTTTGACAAAGACAATACCCTCCTATATGTTTATATGGATGATCTAATCATTGGCCATTTGGAGAAATCAAGGCTAGCTCCTTAGGTAACCACTATTGTTGACACCCTCCAACAACACGGCTTTAAAATAGCCCCAAACAAAATACAAAATGTACCCCCATTTCATATATTGGGATCCCAATCAACACACTCAAGCCAAAGTGAGTGGACCCCAATTAGTCCTGCCTGAGCCTCTCGCTTTATCAGGGTTACAAAAGATATTTGGGGAAATGAACTGAGTAAGGTTTTGGTTGCCTATAGAGACTGGGAGACTAGATGTGTTATATGATCTCCTAAAAGGAGGGCAACCTTATGAGATCATTTTTTTGGCCGTGAGGGCTGTCAGGTACTCACTGAATTTGTCAACGATCTACATCAGGCTTCTTTGGTGAGATATAATCCTAATATTCCAATCCAAGGCTCGATATTATTAGGGAAAAAGACCACGCTGGCTGCTATTGTTCAGCAGTCACAACCACTAGAATGGGCACACACCACCCTGGGGGGCACTCCCAGAATGTACTCTCTAGTTGATCAAATAGCTGATATGATCATAAAAATTAGAGACACATCCCTCCAACATTATGGAAAAGATCTCTCTAAATTAATAATTCCATTTAAAATTAAGGATTTAGAATGGGCGGCCAGACATTGTTCTCAATTGAGCCTTGCCCTGTAGGGATTTCTGGGGACCCTGGACACCCACTTTGGAGAGTCCCAGTTAGTGAAGCTATATCAAGAACTATGCTGGAGAGTCCCCTTAGTCTTTTCTTCTAGGCCCCTGCCCCAAGCATTCACTATTTGCACAGATGGTGGGAAGAATGGAGCTGCCTTTGTAGGTTGCCCTGCAGGGGAGACCAAGACAAAGATTACCCAAATTCTCCCTTGTGGGGCATCCAGTCAATATAAAGAAATGATGGCCATATATATTGCCCTACAAGAGGTCTCAGAGCCCTGCAACCTCTATTCAGACAGCTCTTATGTGGTGAACCTACTGCCACACTTACCTTATGCCTATATCAGATTGGATGCTAATCCTATTTCTGCCTTGATGATACAACTCAGATTGCTTTTAGAAGGTAGAAAAAAAAGACCATATATATTCAACATCTCAGAGGACACCAAAACCTCCGTGGCCTCATTTCCCAAGGGAATGTTGCTGCAGATGCTGTAGCTTCAGGGGCCTGTCTCATATAGGTCTCAACTCTGCCCATACAAAATGCTACCCAAATGCATGACTTAACTCATATCAGCTGGAGAGGACTCAAATACCTATACCCCCCCCAGATCCCCACAACAGAATTAGAGAGAATTGTTCATACATGTAAGACTTGTCGACAGTTTCTCCACAACCCCCCTCCCGCCCTGTACAAGGGCCAGGGGTGAACCCAAGAGGGTTAGGACCCAATAACATCTGGCAAACAGATGTAACACATTACCTTCCATTTGGCAAATAAAAATATATGTTTGTGACCATAGACCCATACTCTAAGGCATGGTGGGCTAGTGCCCACTCAGGGGAAAAGGCAAACCATGCCAAAAGCCAGTTCTTATAATGTTTTGCTATGTGGGGATTACCACAACAGGTCAAGACCGACAACTGCCCCTGTTTTATAAGTAAAACATTCAAAGAATTCTTCCAGAGATGGAATATATCCCATACCACCAGGATCTCATACAACTCTCAGGGTCAAGCGATTGTTGAAAGACATCACCAATATCTCAAAAAGGTCAACCATCAATATTTTAAATTTTTGAAAATCAGATGAACAAAATAGATTTCAGAAACATTGGGGATCCCTACCAACAAGGCCCGACCTAAAGGTTAGGTGGAAGGATCCTCTCACTAACCAATGGAGGGGCCCAGATCCCTTGTAGACACAGGACTGAGGATACGGATGTGTCTTCCCAAACAGAGGAGAAACGCCTATATGGCTACCCACTTGTAACTTAAAATTTCTCCCCTCCCCTCAGGACAATGGGGAAGACCAAGATGATCAATAAAGAAAGAGATTATGGTGTACAACCCTTAAATTCAAACACAAGAAGAGAATAATAACCATTGCCCCAAGGGAGACTGACCTTTGAGGAAAGTGTTGCCTTTTTAAATCTATTTTAGATGGCCCTCCCGGCGGTAATCATGTTAACTCTTCCCTTGGGGACTGAGGTCCATGCCCCCACCAATCACAGAAGGTGACATGGATCTTGTTGAGCGCTGGCGCTGGAGGGCTCCTAAACCAGACTTCTCAGATAACAACACCTTGGATGTGGTGGCCTGACCTGATGTTTGACCTCTGTGACATGGGAGACTGGATTCTGGGGCTCCACAGGAGACCTTTTGGGAGTGCACCCTACCCCAGGCATCTTACCCTAATGAGCCTGGGTGTTCTCATGTCCTTAGGAGACATGCCCTCCTGCAGACATCCTTTTATGTATGCCCAGGAAGCAACCAGACTGCCTCCGCTATTAGAAACTGCGAGGTGGCTCCTGATTACTATTGTTCTTCCTGGGGATGTGAGCAGACTGGGCTGGACATAATTAGAAAAGACAGAGACTGCATTGGGTCATTTACAAAAGTCTTTGGATTCCTTAGCAAGGATAACCTTACAAAATGGAAAAGGCTTGGACTTGCTGTTTATGGAACAGGGAGGAATTTGTAGGGCACTTGGTGAAGAATGTTGCTTCTATGTGGAGCATTCTGGGATAGTTACAAGAACCCTAGATGAGTTAAGAAAAGATATTGATTCGTTTAATTTAAGGACCCCCTATGAGGCCTGGTTTAATTGGTTGCCATGGCTTACCTCATTCATCTCTTCCCTAATTGGGCCAATGGCTATTTGTTTATTGATTTGTCTTTTTGGCCCATGCATTCTCCAAAGGCTGAAACAAGCATTCCAAAAGCAGATCCAACAGGTACAACTCATGGCCCTTTGAGTGCATTATGATAGGCTCGAAACATCTCACCCTATGGATGAACTCTCAATTTGACGGTATCCAGGCTGAAACTCTGGATAAGGGTAGCCCTGACCCACACTCTCTCTCGCGGTGAGCTATTCTGGCTTGGTGACTGGGGTAGAGAGTGGGATATAAAACAAAAAAGGGGGAGATGTTGGGCCAAAATTATCTTAGGACCTGTACCTCGAGGCCTGTAGGACGGGGAAAAGCCTGGCTCGAGTTTGAGGGAGGGAACTGAGTGAGGATGAGACAGCAAAATCCAGGTAGACGCCTCTCCAGCTAGAGGGAGGACTTGGCTGCCTCTCGTTGGCTGGAGGTGCCCCCACGTCACAGGATATCACTTAACCTATTACCTCACAGTAATAAACTGAGTTCCTGTTTTGACTTGACTCCTTATCGCGTCTGATTGTCCTGTGTTGTGGGGCTGTAGAATGGACAGTGCACTCATCTTTCCCCGGGGAAATAAGGCTAAGGAGGCCTGGCTATACGGATATGTGGAGCAATGCGGAAAATAAGGACTCCTAAGTGCAGGTGTTCCCTGTAGGAAACATCTAACTCAACAGGAAAAGTATCATTTAAATAACATCATCATGAAGAAAAGACAAATAAGGAGAATATTATGTATCCTATATGTAATATTTAAAAATATATGTATATGAATATACCAAGGGATTTATCACAAATTCAAGAGCTCACAAGCCCCTGGAGCTAGCTGAGCTGAGTGACTATATAACTAGCTTTGCCATTACTTGGCAGAACTCCTAACATGAACAATTTAAAGGAAGGGCATATTTACTCTAGCAAGCTCTTTCAGAGATTTCAGTCCAGCATCTTGGTTCTATGACTCAGGGTCCTTGCGGGGAGGCTGGGCATCATGATGATGAAGATGCGTGGAGGAGGAGGAGGCTGTTTGCTTCATGGTGTACAGGAAGCAGAGAGCACAGAAGGAAGGGATTGTGGAATGGAAAGTAACATTTAGAGCCATGCATCCAGTTACTTCCTCAGGTAAGACCCTTCCCACTAGCATTTCCAGAACCTTCCAAATTAGTGATTCTGTGTGGGGACATCTCATATTCAAAATATCGTAGTTTGATTCCTGGCTTTCTGCTTCTTGATAGCAATCTTGTGTAAATCTTTGAATGTCTTTGTGCCATTTTCCCATCCCATGAAATGATAGAATCATGCAAATGTGCAAATGTGAGGTGGGGAAGAAATTAGTTATTACCCAAAAAGCACTGTGTGGAGCTCCTGGTGTGTAGTTACCATTCATCAAGAAAAGACAGCTTTCCTGAGATATAGTTATTATTCCATTATTGCTGCATGGAAAAGTGGCTTTTAAACAAGGGTATATAGTATACTTGATAATGATGTGACCAGCCAGGTATTTGGGGCAGATATTTGATGCCCCTCTTCCATTCTATCCTAAGATAAAGTTCAACTGCATTAAGAACCCTAGCAATTCTAGAACATGCTGCTTAGTAGTTCAGTAATCTCACGGGAGAAGAGAGTTTTTCTAAGCATGACGTCAGAAGGAAAAAATCAGGAAGAGAAAGAAAAGTGGATAGACTTGATTAGGTCAGATAGAGAGCTTCCAGATCCCCAAACGTAAAATGAGTCACCATAAGCAAAGTTAGATGGTAAATGACAAGCTAGGAAAAATATTGCGACCTCTGAGGTGGATCAAATGACGTGCAGTATATAAAGAGTATTTATTTATTTATTTATTGGTTTTTTTGAGACAATGTTTCTCTGTATAACAGCTCTGGCTGTCCTGGAACTCACTCTGTAGACCAGGCTGGCCTCAAACTCACAGAGTTCTGCCTGCCTCTGCCTCCTGAGTGCTGGGATTACAGGCATGCGCCACCATCGTGTGGCCTAAGAGTTTATGTTTTATGGGTATTATATACAATGCTTTTTAAAGTAAATCATAAAACAAATCTGCCTATTAATAAAATTTTAACACCTCTACCCAAAAGCTTGGCATAGGACACTATGAATGTTTAATTTGTGATAAAAATATATAAATGGACAAAAATGATTAATCAGAGCTAACATTTTTCACTTTTCAAATTGGCACTGACTTTTCATTGACTGTTGATCAGATGTAGTGACATAAATAAAGCTTGCCTGAAGTTCAGAGAGTGAAACAGCCATCCTGGTAATCCTTACAGCCAGGCAGCAGTGACACACACCTTTAATTCCAGTAGCCAAACTAGTTTGCTGTAAAAGCCGGGTGGTGGTGGTGCACACCTTTAATCCCAGCCCTAGAGAGGAATATAAGATGGGAGGAGACAGCTCTGAGTCACAGTCTCATTCTGAGATTCCTGGAGGCAGGATCGCCATTTTGGACTGAGGTAGATGTGAGAGCCAGTGGCTGGCGGCTTTGCTTTTCTGACCTTCAGGTTGAACCCCAGTTTCTGTCTTTGAGTTTTTATTAATCGTGTTACAATCACAAATAAAAATTATAAGCTCACAGCCAGTATATAGAATTATTTCTTATTTTGATTAATTGTGAGTGTCTACTTGGGCACAGGCGCAAGTGTGCCATTGCGTGCGCACACATGCTACAGCATGTAGCAGACAGGGGACAATCTGTGGAAGTCAATTCTTCCAGCAGGTCTGCCCTGAAGATTATTCTCAGGTCGTCAGACTTGGCAGCAAGCCATCTCCCTGGCCCTGACAATTGTTTTGGTTTGTTTTTGGAGACAGGCCTCCGATAGTCTAGGCAGAGTTTAACTTACTAGGTAACTCAGAAGGACCTTGAGCCCCTGATCCTCCTGCCTCCGCTTCCTGTGTGCTGGGACTACGGCTGTGCACCACCACACTAGGTTAAAGGTGTTGTTTTCTTTTCGTAACTCTGGGGATTGGCTCCAGGACCTTGGGCCTTGCAGATAAGCTCTCTGTGAACTGAGCTATACCACCGGCCCCTCTGCAGGCTGACTTTTACTTAGTGCCTATCCGTGTAACTTTTGACTTCTCTTTTACACTTCTAAGATTTTTTTTTAAAAAAATGTCTTAAATGTTAAAATAAAATAATTTTAAGTACAAGGATATCTTTTATAACATTTTGATAATATGAAAAGGTTGTATCATCTTAATGTCAGAGAGGTTACTGGTTCCATCAATATCTAGGACATCTTGGCAGCCTTGAGAGTGAGTAAATCTTTCAGATCTCTGACTGTAGCTACACTAGGCCTCTGGCTGCTGTGTTCTGAAAAGCATGCTTGGTGAGAACCTAAAATAAAATGTCTGTACTATGCTCAGCAGTGCATCTTTATCTGAAGGGGGTGTGTTCTAAGCCCCATGGTGCAAGCCTGAAATGACGTATAGCCCCAAACTCACACTGTGGATTTCCTCTGTCTATAACTATGAGTAACTTTTTTTTTTTACCTTTGCACTTAAAGGAAGTACTTTACAGCCTTCTCCTTGGCATATCTGAAATATCTGAACTTCTGGTCATTTTGTGTTTGGGCCATTATTAATATAAGGGTGTGTGTGTGTGTGTGTGTGTGTGTGTGTGTGTGTGCGTGCGTGCGTGCGTGTGCATGCGTGTGTGTGTGTGTGTGTGTGTGTGGTGTGTTGCTAAAACAGCTTCCATTTCTCCTGCTTCCAGAAGTAGTTTTCATGTCCATCATGTAGCCAATGACAAGACAACCAGAGGGCCCAGATGGTCCCGCCTGACATAGGGGATGTAAACCAAAAGAGTCTCAAGTCCCAGCTGAGCAGGCAGCACTCTGGCATTTGGCCTCCCTTCGGTATCCAAACCTAGGCTCTTCCAGCTGATGCCCAGGACAGACTTTGTGCTTGTTCAGGGTTTCGGGCTCCAGGGTGGCCTCTCTCCTGTAGTGTTTGCTCCAGCTTAGCTCTTAAAAACAGCCTCCCCTCTCCAGCCCACCCTGACTTGCCCTAAGGTGCTTCTCGGAGGCAATTTTCTCTGCTATTTTACTTCTAATGGTGGTGAATAGACTTTCCATCTTCCTATTTTTCTTTCTGTCAAGATAGTTTTCTAAAAGTCTTTTCTTGGCTCTTTCTAGCCTTGACAGCTATAAACAGCCCGTCTGAATTGTGCCCCCTGATGTGTCCCTTCCACCTTCTAAAGACAAATTTCATCCTGCCCGCGATGCTTCCCTTACCCTTTAAAATGACTGTTAAGGATGCTCAAGATCCCACAGTTCCTGAAAGACACGTTCCTTCTGAGTATCCCATGGTCTCAAGGTTTCCCTTGAGAAGGAAGACATTTTTGCTTTGTTTTGCTCTCCTCCTCTGCCATCTCTTCTTATCACCTTTAGATCCTGGAAAATAGGTCTCTTCTTCTCGCTTCTAGCAAAGCCTTGTTTACCACATTTGACCTTCTTCTTCCTCGAGCCTTGTCAATCATAATCTCATCCTATCTGGGCACCAATTTGTGGACCATCATATCACAAGCAGACAAAACACAAGGCTTTGTATACATCAAAAGCATGTGAAGAAAATTTTCAAAAGATAAATTTCCCCATCCAATTGGTCTGGCCTGAACATTTGTGTTCTTCCATCCTCCTAAATTCATATGTTGAAATATTAATAGATAAGGAGATAGTATCAGGAATTCTAGTCCTTGGGAAGGTGATTTGGCCATGAGAATGGAACCCTTATCAGTGGGGTTAGTGCTCTCATGAAAGAGGTTCCAGAAAGCACTCTTGTTCTTTCTACTGTAAGAGCACATAGCTATAGGACACCACCTATGAACCAGATGTTGCCTCTACCTGTGCACTAGTCCTGGACTTCCCAGGCTCTAGAACTGTGAGAGATCAATCCCTGCTGTGTATAAACCAGCCACTTCATGGTCTAGTCATTTGTCACTCACCACTGTGGACATCTCATGAGATGTCTCATCAGAGAAATGTCATCCTTGGGTGGAAGTCATGAGTCTAATTGCATACACCAAGATGTCTATGATGTCATTAGATAGTATGGGCCTACTTTGTATATGCAACCCATGGTTGACCAAAATATCATTATGTGTTACATCTGTTAGAGAATCTGGCTTGGTTGCTTTGCGTTTGCTGCAATAAAACAGTGAGGCAATTTTTACAAGAGTTTATTTTGTGCATATGGTTCCGGGGGTTAGGGTCTATAATGGTGTCAGCAGGTCAAAGATCTTGTGGCTGAGGCTGGAAACTGAGTGCTCACATCTCCAAACACAGGAGCCAAGCAGAAAGAGAACAAGGCTTTTGAAATCTCAGAGACTGCCCCCAGGGACATACTTCTTCTAGCAAAGCCATACATTCTAAGTCTTAAAACAGCCACCAGCTAGGGACCAAATATTCAAATACCCTAGAATATGGGAAGTATCTCATTCAAATTGCCAGAGAATCTGAGTAGACTAACAGACTTACCTTGATGGTTCTTATTCAGTAGGTTGAGTAAATGCTAAACACAAAAACTCAGTGGTCCTCAAGTCTCATGTCAATACGACCTAGGAACTTTTAGAAAATACGCGTGCTTAGATTGAGTAGTACTCACCCTACTTTAGCTGTGTATGAACAATAAAGGGGCTTTTAGTTTGTGTTGGAGATAGACAGTGAGAAGATTAAACAGAAGTGTAGAAAAACAAGACTAAAATTGCAAGCTGCTTTTACCTTGACTTTCTCTTTTGTGTATTCTTGGTTTTTAAGGGACTAGCTTCCGTTAGCACCCACTCAGCACCACACCAATGTCTGCTGTGCTCAACCCCTGTCTCCCAACTTTCCCCCTTCCGTGTTTTTCTGCCTTCTCAACTCCTTTAGCATCAGATAAAAGGGATGCAGGTTTTGACCTGCACCTAATTTAACCAGAGCCCCCGTGAGATCAGATTTCCACACAAATGAAAGCATTAAGTAGCAAACAGGAGACCAACCTGAGGCCACAAGAAACTTTCCCCAAGACCCTTGCTTTCTTTAAGCAGGGATTCCAACTCATTTGACAAGACTAATTCATTTTTAGAATTTTTAAAAAATCTGCCCATGTTCATTTGGCTGAGAAGTTCTCTGGGAGAAAGCTATTTCTCCAATAACTCTCCCCGAAGTGATCCTTATTCTATTTCTAATCTCTGAGGCTGTCTGACTTTCTGTCCCAGAATGATGCTGAAGACAGAGATCACAGGAGTCTTATCCCGCCTCGTTTCTTCCTGTAGTTCTGCCACCCACCCATTGCCCTTTCAGGAATTCAGTGCTATTTTTCTTCCATCTGATTCATGCCGAGCAATAATTCTCTGGTCCCACCATTCACGCTCAGGAGGATCTACTGTGTGGTTAATGGGAACCCAGCAATTACTTCTCCACCTTTGCTTCCTGTTATTACCTGACATGCCTTGCATTCTGGAAACTTCTCGACTTTGTCTACTTTGAAATATCTTGTTTCGGTTACTTAGCTAGCCTCACACCAGAAGGTTTGGGCTCCTTTACCCTGAAAGGAAATTGACTTCCTCTTGCTTTCCCAGTGAATTCCGGAGATGTTGTGAATGAGGATGGTTCTACCATGTCTCCTCAAGAGAACTCTACATGATACAAGAGTGTTCTGGGACACATTCAGCAGTAAGCATAACTCAATGTTTGTTAAGATCAGGCTTGTTTCTTCTAGGGGGGAGTGTGGAGGAAGTTGGGATGCTTATGGTAGTAGCTGACTAATGCCTCATAGCAAACTCCTCAGAACACAGTGGTTTAAGGGAATGCATGCACAGGATTGCAGAAGCCCTGGAATGCCCTGTGGCTTGGTGAAAAGGCGAGGAGGAAATAAGACCATGGTCTCTTGTTTCTCTTTATGCCCTTTGCTCCAGGCTGACATTCATGGGTTTGTTTCTTCAGTCACATGCCTATTGCACATAGTGGTTGGTCTGCCTGTGAGAACGGGGGCTGAATTTTGATAACATTTTTAAAATCTATTGCTGAATTCTTTCTGTTTCCAAGAGGTTCCCAAGAGAGCAAGAAAAATGAAAATTCAAGTGCCATTTAATTACAAGTTATTCTGAGGCCAAACTTCTCCACAATGAAGCATTCATTCCTTTTTTTTAAGTTAGACACCTGTCACTTTCCACTCCAGACTTGACTGGTCTTGTGCAGAGAGGGAGAGAGAAGATATGGAGGTCAGATCAAGGATGCAGGCTCAGGCACCATCGACCCAGCCACTGCAAGAAGAAAGCAGAGAGGCGCGACTTTGTGACACACCTACCTTCAGTCTGCTGCTTCTTCATCGCGGGCCTCTTCCCATCCTTAAAACACACGAAGTCCTTTGGCAAGCAGGTCATTTTCTCCTCTGCATTCTGATCAGAATTTGGTCAACGTTTCCCTGTGAGATCATTGCCTTGCCCTGATCTTCTCCACACAGAGTCTTTTATATCCTGGACAGTTCTTAGGGCCAGCGTGGATGTGTTCTTCCTCCTGTGAGAACGTCAGGGTGCTGCCTAGCGTACCCCTATGCCCTCGATGTCTAAAACAGTACGTGGCTGCTGGTGTTGCTGTCTGCTTGCCGGGGGCCCACTCTAATAAGCAGAGCTTAACGTTTGCTCTCTCGGCACTACTTCTTCCAGAGGCACTAGGGTAAGGAGGGAGATGCTGTATTAATGTCCAGTGATGAACGTCACGCTCCTCAGGGCACAGCGCCTCAAGTACACTCACTCATTTAAGTTTCTGTAGTTAGGTCTTTAGAATGACGTCAGCGAGGCTCTGGATATGGGGTTCTCCTAAGGTTGCAGTCAGGTCTCCAGCTCAAGCTAGAATCTTCTAAAACTTCCGATAGCAGGAGGTTTCGTTTCCAATAAAGTTCACTCACATGGCTAGGGGTATGAGGTTTCAGTTCCTGTGGGCCCTTGGCAGGAGGTCTTAATTCTGACAGTTGGGCCATCAGTAAGGGGAGGGTTGAGGTTGTATGAAGGATGGAGAGAAAATTCTGATTGGGCAGGAAGAACAAAGTATCTGGAGACAGCAAACACAGGTGGCAGTGTGAGTTGTAGAAAATGGTTAGGAGCTGGAGGCTACGCAATGACCCAAAGTGTGCTATAATCAGACAGCATTCAGTGATGGGGTCCACACGAAGACTATTTGGCAATTAAGGTACAAAGACACTCAGCTCCAGACACTTAGGGTAGCAAGACAGGACTCTAATCTCATAGAGAGTTTTATTAAGTCTTTGTTTCTTTTTCAAAGTGGTTTTTTATTGGCCACCCCATTTCCCCCACCATTCTTTACCCCCAGAAACAATTCCAAAGACCAGTGTTCTTTCCCATTTTCTGAGCAGTGAAAGACCCCCTGCTGGGCTGGAAAGATAGCTCAGTCTGCTCTTCCAGAGGACCCAGGTTCAATTCCCAGCAGCCACATGATAGCTCACAATCATCTGTAGCTCCAGTTTCAGGGGATCTGACACCCTCACACTGACACACATGCAAACAAAAACACTAATGCACATAAAATGAAAATAAGTAATCATTAAAAGTAAAAAAGATTTCCTGTCCCTCACTTTGCTAGGAAACTTGAAGTTAGAGCTGTTTCCTTTTTTGGCTTTCCTCTCGTAGCTAGGAAAGAACACAGAAATATCTTTGATATATTTGATAGAAAACACAAAACCAGCAAAGCCTTCCTTCGCATTCTAAAATGGCCAGGACCAGACCAATAGCTCCTCTCTACTGGCTATGCAAACTCCACCCAGACATTCAAACCAAGCGTCTCTACTTCATATCTCACTTCAAACCAGGGCCGCTTCCCATTCCTGAGAAACAGTCATTGGTGGAGTCTCTGATAAGATCCCCAATTCAGGATTTAGAAGTCGTTTCCAGGTTTTATCATTAGATACTGTGCTGTTTTGCCAAATCACCCTAGTCACAAGCTCCTTACTGCACTGTCCCAGCCTCTGGCATCCACACCCCAGTCACAGGCTCTCTACTAAGCTGTCTTAGTCTCTGGCGTCCATGATATCTTTCTACCTTGCACCTTTATCTACCTACTTTTAATTTTTTGTAAGATTTATTTTTAAATTGTGTGCACAAGTGCTCATCTGCATGCTAGTGTGTGTCACACACACACACACACACACACACACACACACACACACACACACGTAGGTGCCAGTGGAGGCCATGAAAGATCATCAGATCTGTAGTTGGACTTACAGATAGTTGTCAGCTGCCTGATCTGGGTTCTGGGCACTGAACTCTGGTCCTCTGAGAGGAAAGCAAGCACTCTTGCCAAGCCCATCTTTCCAGCCCTGTCCCTGCCTTTCTGAAAGTCTCTTCCGTGCTCCAGCTTTGCATTGCCCCTCTTCCCACTCGGTCAGGTCTAGCTGTGTGATTTAGTACACCCACAGTCATGATTTCAACTCTGACTCATACTTACGGTGCCACCACCATCTTCCAGGCAAGACTTGGCACTGGAGTTTCAGACAGTGAAATCCACTGTTTACCTGACTTCACCTCCATGATCACCATAGACACAACACCCTCTATTGCCTACCCCCAATAACTTTCCTCCGAAAACTCACTTCTCATAGGACATTTGCTGTCTCAGTGACTGACAGCACCATCTCCTCAAGTGCTTGCTAGACAACCAAATTCCTCCAAGATGCTCCCTTCCCTCTTTCTTCTGTCTTCCAAACTCTAACCTTCTTATTTCATTCTTTGACATGAATATTTCTTCCTCTCCATCTTCTTTCCCTTGTCTAGTTCAGTCTATCATGATTTCCCTCTTGATTACTTTAATAGCGTCCTTTCTGCTGTCTAATTTCATATATAAATATATAATTCTTGTCTGGAGGTTATAAGCAGCGTTCAACCCTGGACTGGTCTGGGCCCATGGCAGCTATTTAGGGAGTACTGTTGATGTGGGAACTGAAACCTAGTGAAGCTGGTAATTCCCAAAGGTCACATAGGGTCAAGTGGACTAACTTTATTTGGTCTGACCACCCCCCAATAGATAGTCTTGATAAAAGCCAACCAAAGGTATTTCATGCAGCCCCCCTCAAGTTGCTCTAGGGGAACAGAGAGGAGGGCAAGTGGGTTTCTCTGCATTGTTCTATAGTAGGAAGATGGCACTTCCTGTCCCCTCTCCTTGCCTTTATGTCATCTCCTAGAACAGGGATCTTTAAAAAAAATATTTATTTATTATGTATACAATATTCTGTCTGTGTGTATGTCTGAAGGCCAGAAGAAGGAACCAGACCTCATTACAGATGGTTGTGAGCCACCATGTGGTTGCTGGGAATTGAACTCAGGACCTTTGGAAGAGCAGGCAATGCTCTTAACTGCTGAGCCATCTCTCTAGCCTGCTAGAACAGGGATCTTTAGTAGTTTCCAGATCTGGTTGATTTGGTTGATCCATATCCATATGTCGTGTGTGTGTGTGTGTGTGTGTGTGTGTGTGTGTGTGTGTGTGTGTTTGTTCATGCCTCAGATCTAGGTGACTTCTCATTCTGATGGCTTTGGTGGCTGTGATCTGTAGCTCAACTGAAGCTAGGCATGGACAATAGAAGAAACAACCTCAGCAACCTCCTTCTTGTATGGAAAGAACAAATCCTTTGTGATCCAAACACAACAAATCCCACCACCTTTGCAACCTAGTCAAGAGGAACACTCTCTTGTTCAGTAGTTGGCCATACATTCTCTAGAATGCTTATTTAGTGTGCTTCCCTAAAGTGCCTATTCTCTTTCTATAGCCAATCAGTTCAACTGACTTAGGTGAGCAGAGAAACACAAGAGGTCCACCTTGATCTTCTTTCATCTCTCTGGACGGGTGTCTAGGATGTGTGTGTGCTGAACATGGTTCTCTATGCCACTGTCCAACCCTGGGGATCATCTTCTCCCTCCGTTCATCTTCAGTACCAGCCTCCTCTCCCCTCCAAGTACTCTCAAGTTTACTTAGGCCAAGAGAGCAGTCACTTGCAAAGCTAGCTAATCAGTAGATATCCTGGGAGGCACTAGTATTACTGGGGAGTCACATGGGTCCTAAACTTCCTTCCACTGTGTTTCCTTGGAGAGTGAGTTGCTGATCTTATTAAGAGTCCGTATGTTAAGAAATTCAATGCTTATGTTGGAGGAAATCAATTGCAATGACTAAGACAGACATGCTTGGTAATTTTTTTTTTAAATCTGACTACTGATGATGAAAGATGAGACTATAAACTAGAACAAAGCCAGTCATTCTGGAATGATTCCATTAGAGTATTCTCAAATATAGTAATTGTGAAACTATGCTCTTTTCAGCAAAGTGGCAGTTGCCTGTTATGGCAAGAACCTTCAAGGGATGAGGAAAAGATGAGTCAGGTGCCTGCGTGATTGTTTCCTCTTAGAGGGAGAGCCATGAGATAGGTCATTCAATGTCAAACTCCACTTACTTTAAAGATATACATGATAATCTGTGGTACCAGGAGGTTTGCTTTAGATCTCAGAACTTGAAGGGATGCTTCAGAGTCTACCTTTTAAAGGATAATAGTGAATTCATGGGAGTGACAGCCCTCATAGTTTCTGTGTGCTGAGGACTGGAGCCAGAAATTAAACATCTCCTCAAGTGAGGACCATGATTTCTAGGAGATCTTTAAAGCCTTCTTCCCGTACCCTTCAGTAATCAGATTGTATTGATTACTGGGTGCCAAGGACTCAACTGGTATTGCAGAGAAAAAAATGTTCAGTGTTTTGTTTATGGGAAAACATTTTCAGACATCATGGGGTGGTTGCTTCCAACAACAATTCTTGGTTCCTGATACACCATTCTGAATGAAGCAGGCGTGCAGAATAGCATACCACATCAGACCTCTAACATGGTGAGTAAGGCCAGCTTAAAGCCCTGAAGACAATTACAGCAATCACAAATTGATATCAGCTGTTGGGCATGAGTCTTAGTGAATAACAGGCAATGAGAAGACACTTCTTCCTTCTTACCCCATTGGCTTCTCCAATCCCTGTGACTTTTCCTGGCAGCTCAAGGCTCTTTAGCAATGCTCTCTCCCAATGACTCTACTCTGAGTACCAAACATTTGAAACTCATCCTTTAAAATGTCAGTCCCACATGAAGGTTTTTATTTTAACTCAAGCAACCCCATAAATCACTAGAGTGTCTCCCCATGATCCACTCTTCACACCAACCCTTTCCATTTATAAATAAAACTGTTGTTTCATGAGTGTATTGAACATAAGTCCAACCCGCCTGACCTGCAGTTGAAGTACAGCCTCTTGATCATAAGATAGACACTCTAGTCTTAAAGCTTCCTGGTGTTGGCCAGACAAAAGCAAGGATTTCAAAAGATGGCACTTGGGCTTATTATATGGTCAGGCTGTGGCCTGTGTGATAGTTGTTGGAAGTCTAAACACCTTTGTGGTGGTTGGGGAATGGACGCCTGACCCTGTTAGTGTGAAAGCAAGCCAGAGCAAGCTGGGTTTCTCTCTACTATATAAATCAGATTACTATAATCAAATGTCCCCCCTTTCTACCAAGATAAATCACTCTCAAGGCTTACTGACAGATGGCACCCTTTCCCCTTCTTTTGCCATGGGTTGGGAGGTACTAGACCTTCTTGGGGACTTCAATAGTCTCTACCATCCCCTGATATCTGCTAGCTCTCCACCACCTGCGTCGAGGGAAGCCACCGGGATATTAGTCCTCCATTGACAAGCTGTGATGAGCTCGGATCCTGCTTCATCTTTCAAATTCTCACCAAATGCACTTCTGTGCACCCATCTCCCACGCCTGTCCCAAGCAAACCCTTCCTAAATGGCACTGGCGGCTCAAGATGAGACATCGGAAAATCTCTCACATGCTTTGCCCTCACTTTCTTACCCCATAATCTCAATTACGGTTTGCCTTGGGGCATAGCTTTCCTTGCATCCCTCTCATGTGTAGACTGTTCTATCTACCACAGTACTCAGAGGCTAGCCCATGGGCCTGGAGCTGGGAAATATCTTTGTTCCTTATTAATTCTTCAAAACTGCTCTTCCCAGCTTCTCTTCTACTCTTCCAGTTGTTAAGCTATTTGCATCAGACTGAGCCCCTTGCTGTGCCTCTAGGTGATGCACAGACCCATCACTCACTTTTGTTCCTAGAAGACTTTAGTTCCAGGATTGGTGTCCCTTTTTCTCATGCCACATCTAGGATAACTCTTGAGGGTTTCACAACTCCTTCCAATGGATGTTCTAACCTCTGACCTCCGAGGCCCCTTTCCTCCAATGACTATGTCAGTATCTTGTCTCACCTGTATAGCCCATGGTCTTGGTCTTGTCAGTTACTGATGTTGCTCTAATAAATGAACTGAGAACAGAGACTTACAGAAGGAAAGGTTTATTTTTGGCACATGGTTCTAGCTAATACAGTCAATCATGGTAGGAAAGACATGGTGGTGGGTGGTTAGTCTCATTGTAGCCACAGTCAGGAATCACAAAGATAAGCGCTAGTACTCAGCTGTCCTCCTCTCCTCTCTCTCCTTATAGTCTGTGGGATGGCACTACCCACATGCAGAATGAGTTGTCCCTCCTTAGTCAAGCCTCCACGAACGCATTCTCACAGACATGTTCAGAGGTATGTCTCCTAGGTGACTCCAAATCCACTTAAGCTGACGATGAAGGTGAACCATTGCACTTTCACACACTGGAGAATTTTCCTCTATGACTACAACCCCCACCCCCAGCTTCATAGCTCATGCCCTCTGATAGCTATCTCAGCTTCAGTCAACCCTCAGTCTTACTGAGGCTGTGGTTCTATTGCTATTATCACAGATCCCACAACATCAAGCAACACAATCTGTTTTCCACATTCCCAGAAGACAGAAGTCTAAAATCAGTTCATGTCAAGGTGGCATCAAGAGTAGTTCCTTCCAGAGGTTCTGAGAAGAAAATCCTTTGTTGCTGTTCTC
Source organism: Ondatra zibethicus (assembly GCA_004026605.1). Classification (NCBI taxonomy): domain Eukaryota; kingdom Metazoa; phylum Chordata; class Mammalia; order Rodentia; family Cricetidae; genus Ondatra; species Ondatra zibethicus. The sequence goes on along the minus strand of PVIU01003896.1, from coordinate 115,029 downwards.
AGTTTCCCATGACTGTAGAATTCCATGGCTTGTGGCTCCAGCTTCAAAGAGCGTCACTTTACTTTCTGCTATTGTTATCATGTAGCCCTCTCTGACTTTGATCTTCTGCATCCCTTCTAAGGATCGTTGGGATGGCATAAGGACCACACGGATAATGCAAGACAACTTCTCACCTCGAGATCATCAACCGCTTCTATAAACCCTGTCTAGCCACATAAGGTAACACAGACTGCACACAGCGTTTAGGATTTGACACCTTTTGGGGACGTTAGTCTGTAATGATTTGTAATTGGTGGCCATTCCACATTTCCCTCATTATCCAGCCTCTTCATAAGCTCTTTACTCTGCTTAGCCACAGGGAACATTACAACTAATCTTTGTATAGCCTGGTGGCTCCCTTGTTCCTTTCTTGGATCTTTGTGTTTGTTTAATCCCGCCCCACGCCCTGCCCACATCAGTTAATTACAGTGCATACTTTAAAAAACCTATACAGAGAAGCTGGATGCCGCTGAAGGAAACCACAAATCTAGACTAATGTTTTCTTGTTAAGTTTTTAGCCAGCAGCTTCATAACAGTCCAACCAAGCACACTATGTATCTCTGGTCTCAGTACGTACCACACTCCCACTGTTGAGTAACATCTCGTATGCTTTCACTTAAAGGTGAGAGCAGCAGAACGCTCTCACCAGTAGGTAAGAGGTCAGTCCTTTTATGTGCACGAAGATGAAACTCTGCTTTCCTCCAGGACCATGGGAGAATGACTTCACTTCTGCAAAAGACTAGACCCAGCTTTCTTAGCATTCCCAGGTATCATGCCCCCTCCTAGGGCAAGCATGAGGGATTGCTCTCCCTCTAGCACGTGCTTTCCTGTCTCCTTGCTGCTCCATCATCCCTGCCAAAAGGCGGTGTTCTTGGGGAATAATGGAGTGGGGTCACATAGATGTGCCATGTGTGGTTGAGCACTCCACAGACATTTATTCTCCGCACTTTGACCGGCTGTGTGTTTGTGCCTTACCTGCTTTCCACTGCACAAAGAAACTTCTCAGATGAGGTCAGAGAGCCACATTAATCTGTGGGTATGGAGATATGAATTTAGAAAGCAGTTTAATACTATGTCTCTTTAGGAACAGAATAGTAGTAGGGTTCACCTTTGGGTCCTGTGAGTTCCCAGCCCCGTAGGTTCTTGGGCAGATGTACAATAGGTATTTGTCTTTGTTTTTTGGGATGTTTTGTTTTTTGCTTTTGTTTTTCCCTTGTGGAGGGAACATTAAATCCAATCAGAAAATGGATTATTAATCAGAATGTTACCTTTATAATATTCATGTCGCTATTGCACTCATAGGCATATCTTACCACTCTGGTCATTACTGTAGTTTACAGGGCTCTTGCCTGAGTAAGATTATTGATGAAATTTTCCTCCCAGCAGTCTGCTAGTCAGCAGGGATGAAGCTTCTTGGCCAGTACTAACTTGTTTTCCCATGTCCTGTAAATAGCATGTGTGGTGTCTTCAGCAGCTAGAACTTAACTTCGAGTTCTAGGGAGCAGCCATGAGCAATGGCAGTAGCCTGTATTTTGGGAATCTCCAGGACAACCCTGCCCAACAGCTCAATGGGAAATATCCCACACCTCTGACTCTAGGGAGGAGGATCATCTCAAACATCCTTACTGTTAGTTAGCCCTTTCTCCCTGCCCCTCTACCCACAGAAGGAAGACTTCCTGGACAGGGAAACAAACATGTCCATGATGTAGTAGTTCAAACACTCAATTCTAATTTCTGGACCATTGGAGAGCATTCCCATTTTTTCCTATCAAAAATAGAAAAGTATTTTTAAAACCTAAAACATCACAAAGTATGATTTTTTTTTACTCACTTAAGACTAGTATATAGTCATTAAATCAAAATTGCTCATAGCAAGCACACCAAAAAAAAAAAGGTTTTTCTATCCTATATTTAATACCAAAGTTAAGGCTTTAATCAAACTGGTTGTTCCCCCAGAACAGCAGTTTCTCTGACAAAAATATTTCCCCACTTATCAAGAAATGGCATTCTGCTGAGGAATATGAGCATCCTGTCCAAAACGCCAACTCCACTCCTGAAGTCTCGCTGGAGGGAGCCCCTTTTTTCATGTTGACAACCTCAGATCTGAATTACTCATCAAAGATTGGTCACGACTCACCAGAAACAGAGGACTCGGCGCGTGATGCCATGAATTCTAACCGCTCATTCTGTAATTCGAGACCTCTCAGATTTACATTTGTGCCGTGGCAGAAAATTTATGATCTACATAAACAAGAAACTCATTTTTCTGTAATTTGAATATGGCCTTCATGCCAAAGATTATAGCACGGAGTTTTGAAAGGCACTTTGGAACCAAATTAAATCTTTAAGAGTCTTGATTCAAGCTTGATGAAGTTGCCAAAAGTGTCTTGCCTTTTATAAGTTTTTTTGATAAATAATGTAAAGTGTTGCACACCCTTTGCTTTATAACTCCTACATCTAGAGCGCCAGTCTAGTATATATAAGAAAATAGTCTCACACATGGAAGTAAATGGGATGAAGTCAGACCTTAGAGAAATCAATAGGCCTTCATTCTGGACCCATCTCCAGCATTAACACCCACACTTACACACTCTTTAAAGCCCTGTTCTCAGTCTTCCCGCCATACAATGAGAATAACATGACCCATGTTTGGTCTCTTTTGACATTTAGAGATGCTGGAAAAACAGCCTACCCCCAGGCTATTACCAAACAGCAGCTTGGGAAGACTCATGTTTCTAAAAAATGTGCATGGCTTCTCATGTCAGACAGAGTGGCACAAACCAAGTATCCAGGAATAGGGGATTTTGAACTAACTTTTTGTTGTGTTCTTTGCTTTTTTTTAAATTTAAATTATTTTTCCAACAACATGTTTTGATCATGTTTCCCCTCCCCCTGTTCCTCCTCAATTCATCCTACCTCTTAATCCCCAACAAAAATATAACAAAAAAAAATGAAAATCAAGCTGGGTGGTGGTGGTGCACACCTTTAATCCAAGCACTCAGGAAGCAGAGGCAGGCAGATCTCTGTGAGTTTGAGGCCAGCCTGGTCTACAAAGCATGTTCCAGGAGAAGCTGCAAAGCTACTGAGAAACCCTGTCTTGAAAAACAAAAACAAAACAAAACAAAAACAGTAAGAAAAAATACTAAAACAGAACAAAATGAGACATCAATTCCCCCATCCCCACTCCCACTCACCCCAAAAAACTCATGGAGTCTATTTCAGGCTGACCAGCTACTCCTGGGCATGGAACCTTCCCTGGAGTGTAGTTGAAACGCCTGGTAACATCCCATTGGAGAAGTGACTTTTTCCTTTCCCCGTAGGTATCAATTGCAAATAGCTTCTTGGTTAGGGGTGGGACTCTGTCTGCTTTCCCTTCTTAGTGCTGGGATTTTGTGTGGTTAAACCCATGCATGTCTGTGCTTTTGTGTACCTGTGAGCTCATACATGTATCTAGCTTTGATAAACCCACTTAAGCCTCTTCAGCAATAAAAAGGCATTGAGAAGAATTTTTAGTGGCTTAGAAACTATTCACAATAAAGCGCTGCCTGAAATTCTGTCCCTAGCTACAGAAGTGAAAGCGGGCACTTGGGCAAACATTGGTACATATAAAACTAGGGGAGGTAAATATTGGGAGTAGAAAGACTTAAACAGGGAAGAGGTGGGGATAAGGGAGACAAAATGACAAGGAAGGGGAACCCAAATGAGGGGGTGTAGCAAAGTTGTAATGAAGATTCCCTGCTGGGATAGAAAAGTTGTTCCTATGAGCTGTGGGCCATTAACAAAACTCCAATTTGAGGGCTGTTATACTTGGTGGTCAAGGAGGCCCCAGAGGCTCCCCAATACACTATAGACCACGCAGCATGTTTTGGTTGCATAATATAGAAAAATCAAGATAAAACTTGAAGCTTCCTCTCTGCCAGCTGGATTGCATTGGTTCAGAAAGTGTCGTGTGGGTTAGTAGGGGAGAAATGGCCCTAGCAATGGTCTTATCCAGCTGTGAACCCTATGAACAGTGAAAACAACCTGACAAGCAAGATGTGTCTTTTTGTACAATAGGGGCGCTACTACTATGGAGGAATCACCAGTTGCTCTCTAGTTGGATTTGGGACCTAATCTACAGAAGAAAATCCATTCTTTCTACTATATACCTGGGCAAAAACCCATAGCAGAAAGGGTCATAGGCCCTAGTAGAAACTGAATACTGTCATTTAGCTAATTTGACAGAACATCAAACTTTCTTAAAATATTTATGTCTGACAAGGGAGCGACCGCTGAGGGAGCAAGCCCGAGCCAGAGACCTCTACAGGACCAGGCCCAAGACAGTGACCTCCTCGGGAGCAGGCTCAAGCCAGGGACATCTGTGGGAACAGGCCTGAGTCAACAACCTCTGCAGGAGCAGGCCTGAGCCAGTCACCTCTGTCTGAGCAAGCTCAAGGCAGCAACCTCAACAGGAGGAGCCCCAAGCAAGTAACCTCTGTAGGAGCAGGCCTGAATGATCTATGGGGTTGCAGAGCCACCCCAGGGAGGACTGAGTGACCTCTGGGAACACAGAGTGACCTCCAGGGTGACTGGAACTGTGGCCCTGACTGCACCACAAGGAGCAGCCATCTGAACCTTGGACCCACTGGGACACAGCAGCAACTACACCAATCACAGGAAAAGATGGGTAGACACACTCAACACCACAAAGAACAACATGACACCAACAAAAACTAGTGGCCCTACAACAAAAAGACTTGAGCACCCCAATATAGATGAAGCAGAAGAAAATGACCTAAAAATAACTTTAGGAGAATGTTCGAGACTCTTAAAAAGGAAATGAAAAATCCCCTCAAAGAAATGGAGAAAAAGACAAAGAATTGGAAGATCCCAGTAGCATAGACACTGAGAGAAACAATTAATAAATGGGACCTCCTGAAACTGAGAAGTTTCTGTAAAGCAAAGGACACAGTCAACAAGTAAAAATAGAAGGAAGCCTACAGAATGGGAAAAGATCTTCACCAACCCCACGACAGACAGAGTGCTATTCTCCAAATATACAAAAAATAGAAGAAATTGATCGTCAAAAGAACAAATAATCCAATAAAAATATGGGGTACAGACCTAAACAGAGAACTCTCAACAAAAGAATCTAAAATGGCTGAAAGACACTTAAGGAAATGCTCAACATCCTTAGTCATCAGAGAAATGCAAATCAAAACAACTCTGAGATTCCATCTTACACCTATCAGAATGGCCAAGATCAAAAACAGTGATGACAGCTTATGCTGGAGAGGACATGGGGTAAAGGGAATACTCCTCCATTGCTGGTGGGAGTGCAAACTGGTACAGCCACTTGGAAATCAGTATGGCGTTTTCTCAGAAAATTAAGAAACAACCTACCTCAAAACCCAGCAGTACCACTTTTGGGTATATACTTAAATGATGCTCAATTGTACCACAAGGACATGTGCTTAACTATGTTCATAGTAGCATTGTTTGCCATAGCCAGAACCTAGAAACAACCTAAATGCCCCTCTGATGAAGAATGGATAAGGAAAATGTGGTCCATTTACACAATGGAGTACTACACAGCAGAAAAAAATAATGACATCTTGAAATATGCAGGCAAACTGATGGGTTTAGAAAACATATTGAACAAGGTAACCCAAACCCAGAAAGACAAATACAATACATACTCCCTCATAAGTGGCTTTTAGACATAAAGCAAAGAATAACCAGCCTACAATTCACAATCCCAGAGAACCTAGGCAACAAAGGGGACCCTAAGAGAGACATACATGGATCTAATGTACATGAAAAGTAGAAAAAGACAAGATCTTCTGAGTAAATTTGTAGCATGGGAACATTGGAGGGGGTAGAAGGGGAGAGGATAGGAGGGGAGAGAGGTGGAGAAAAATATATAGCTCAACAAAAACAATAAAAAATAAATAAAAATTTATGTCTATACCCATAAACAAATGCTACTCCCATTCTTGATCAGAGTTGTTTCCCTTCAGTGGAAACAGCGACTATAAAGACTCAAGGTTTCAAAAGGTGCTGAATCCACCACTATGGATGAGTGTTAACATTAAATAGTACATATTTTCCACCCTGTCTCTGCATGCACAAGACTTGAACAAGATCAAGTCAACCAAAATTCAAGTATGGATGGAGTTTCATGAACTCTACCTGACAACTCATGGCAACTGATAGCTGCTAGGCGAGGGGGTGTCAGTTTTCTTCAGAGTTGTGGCACCAAGAGTCACACCAGCAAATGACCCCACACCCATGCACACACACTCAGCACTAGGCGGACTCAGTGGATTTTAAAGACAAACAGCACATGATATCGGTGAGGTAAGGTGGTGGTGGGAATAAGGGAGGAATTAGAGGGGAGAGAATGGGGCAGGGGTGAGTTTGATCAAAACACATTATATGTATGCATGGCATTCTTAAACAACTATAACATTTTTAATGAAAATCCCAAAAGGAGTCAAAGAAGGGTATATGCTGAATAAGTAGGAAAGATGAAAGTAGACTGGGACCAACTTAGACTGTGGGTTTCGCATGGAATCAAGTTTCATACTTGACAATTTACAAATCAGCATGTAGAACCTGTACCTGGACAGTAGACAATAATAGTTTCACCTTAATCAAAGCATGCCAGACTCGCCGTAATGAATACCGTGGCTATATGTACAACTGTAAACACTGCTTGGTTGTTGTTTTTCCTCAGAGGACTCAGATATGAGCCAGTAGGATGCAAAATTAGATATTTAGCTACTCTGAATATATTTATCTTATTTAAGTCAGTAACCTCATGGGGAAATTTTCATTATTTAGGGTCAAGGGAGATGGTTCAGTGGGTAGGAGTATGTGCTCTGCAAGTGTCAGGATGTGAGTTCAAATCCCCAGCATCTATATAAAAAGCTGGGCGTGGATGCATGTGACCTGGGAGTCAGAGATAGACATAGTCCAACCTTACTGGTCAAACAGCCTAGCTGTAACAGCAAGCTTCCTATTAAGGGGTCACCCAGGCTCAAGGTAATAAGATCAAAAGCCGTACAGGAAAACAATGTCCTACTCTGACCTCTGCATGTTCATGCATGGGCTTATTACCCCATGCACTAGTGTACATGGAAACATACACACATACATCATGCATACGTTAGCACTAAAAAAAAAATCTCATCACTAGTATTTTACACACAATAAAGCTTTGACTGGGTGTGAATCACTTCTTTGAGGGTCAGGATATTAAATATATAATGGGTCCAGAAGTCATGCCCAGCCTGCTGTTCATATGTAGCCTATGCTGTACAAACAGTGGCCAGATGTTATCTTGTCATTCCTCAGATAAGGAGATGGGAGCACCGGCGCCAGAGACGCAGGAAGGCGGTGTGATGGACTGGGGATCTGATCCCAGATTTACTGATCTGCTGCTGCCTGCCATTTGATTCTTCTCTCACATCTTATTTCCCTTTTGGATCAGCCCATCCGATGACTATGAACACACATTCTCTGGCTCTTTCACAAGCTCCCAGCCCTCTCTCTCAGAAGCAAGCCTCCCTCAGACTGCTGCCTTCCATTCCGGTCACATCTAATTGCTTGGTAAAGGTCTCCTTCCCACCCATGATTGGCACACCAACCATCTCAAAGGCCTCTATTGAGTTCTGACCCCTTTTCTGTAGCCCATCCAATGGAAGGCTGGAAGTGAGTTAATTACCAAGAAGGCTGAGCAGTGAGATGACTAACTTGAACTTATTTTCCAGAACGTGAAGGCAAGCCAGAGAAGTGCTGTCTTTTCATGCCTTCAATCATTCCTCAATATGTGTGCTGCAAAGATCCTGCATATCAAACACGGCTCAGGATACGCCTGCTTGGGTCTGCTTACGTGTATGTCAGAAAGGGGCATGACAAGGGTTCTTCACACTTCCTTGGCATATCACCGTTAGCCTCTCAGCTATATTTTCATGGCACCCCAGCCTGAAAGAACTAAACAATAGCTTTTATTTTACCAGGTGAGTTTTAAAAACTTAACAAATATTTAATATATTAATCACTTCCCAACTCAAAAAGGCAGAAGCCACATCTGTTAGGGCGGGTGAAGTAGGAGTCATTCAGATTTACTGGTTTAGAGCAGTAGCTCAGTTAATGATTTCGTGGGCCAAAATGGGCTCAAAATAAAACTTGGTAACTATGCAGGAGTCACTTTTTGTCTTACTCTAAAGAACTTGAATTCAGAAAACAACCAGGACAGGGAGATGGCTTGGTGGGTCAAGCGCTTGCAGTGTATGCATGATGTCCTCAGTTTGGATTCCCAGAAGCCACATAAAAACTGGAGATCGTGGTGTCTACTTGGAGCCCCAGTGCATAGGAAAGGAATTGGAGATAGGCTGATCTTCGGGGCTGTCTGTCTAGCTAGCCTAGACAGAACAACAAAAAGTGAGCTGCATTTTAGGTGAGAGGCCCAGTCATTAAAAAAAAAAAAAAAAAAAGGGAAGAGCGATAGAAGAAGATACTCAAGCCAACCTTCGACTTCCAAAAGTGAACAAACGGGCTATCACTCCGTTATGTTTCAAGCTGAGGTGTGACATACAATAACCTGTGCATCCAGCTAAGTGTTCAGTATGATGGAGTTCCAACAGATGTTAGTACTTGTGATCATCCACCTCAGATCAAGAAAGAGAGCCACCCATGGATGGTGAAGCCTTGGACCCTAGAGGAGGTCTTGCTACCATCACTTTCCTGAGCCAGTGGAATTCCTAACTGTATTCGGGACACTTATCCTTATTCCACAGAAACCTGTGCCACAAATTCTAATTGGTCTTAATAATAAAATCCCAGAGTCAGATATTAGGGGGTGAAAGGTGAGAGATCAGAGAAGCAGAGCAGCCAGCCACTAGTTCTTACCATGACGAAATCCTCAGACCGAATGGGGTATCCTGTTTCTACAAGTCCTCAGACTGAGTGCCATCTCTATGAAACCTCAGACCGAGTCCTGTGTCCCTGTCTCCTCCCTCCTTACATTATATTATTATTATATATTATTACATATATTATATATTATTACATATATCATGTCCTAGCTCCACCTCCCTAGTGCTGGGACTAAAGGAGTGAGCCACCATTGCCTGGCCTCTATGGCTAACTAGTGTAGCTAGCTCTGCACTGCGGTCTTGAGGCAAGGTTTATTTGTTAAAGCACAAACAAAATACCACCACAGAAACCACTATAATCCATAACTACATTCAAAACACTTATCCGTATTCCACAGGAAAGTGCAGCCCTCATCTTCCAGCAAAAAATAAGAAAGTTATTTTTGCACCTGTGTATCCATTAGCTGTTTCCTGCTAATGCCAATTTCTTATTTTCTAGTATCATAAGGTAGCTAGGAAGTAAGTTAATACTGGTGGAGGGGGACACATGGGGATTTTCTTATTTGCAACTGTCTTAAAGCTAAAACTTTTCAAAATACGAAGCTACAGACAAATAAAAGCAAAAAACCAAACCTACGCCACCACCATCACCCAGAATTCTCTTTTGTTTTTGAATTGAATTACTACTTCCTTATTATTTCTGCAAATCTGTTTGACCTTTTTGCTTTTTGTCTTGTTTATTTGACAGGGTCTCTCATACCCCTGACTGGCCTTGAACTCACTGCACAGTCAAAGATGACCTTGAACTCCTGATCCTCTTGTCACCACAGTCAGTTGTAGGTTTGTTCATTTTTTAAAGTTTAATTTAATTTTTAAATTGTGTGTATATATATATATATGTTTGTATGTATGTGTATATATGTATGTACACATATATGTACATGTGAAAACACCCTTGAAATATTTGCTCCCCTGAAACTGGAGTGGCAGGAAGGTGTGAGCTGCCTGACAAAGATTCTGATACTCAGACTCTGCATGATCAGTGCATGCTCTTCACTGCAGAGCCCTCTTGAGTTGGCAACCAGGGTTTATTTGTGCTAGAGATCAAGTCCAGGGTTTCACGCTGTAAGCGCGCTGCAGTCTGAGCTCCATATCCAGCCCTGTTTGGCTGTTTTGCAAAACTGACTGTTGACTTCTTAAACTTACCTGACATTATGTTTTCATGACTATTGTTTTTTTTTTTGGGGGGGGCGGGTTTTGAGACAGGGTTTCTCTGTAGCTTTGGAGCCTGTCCTGGAACTAGCTGTTGTAGACCAGACTGGCCTCGAACTCATAGAGATCCGCCTGCCTCTGCCTCCCAAGTGCTGGGATTAAAGGCATGCGCCACCACTGCCCGGCATGACTATTGTTTTTAATTGACACACTGTATTGTAGGTTGTCACCCTTCTAAAGCATTCTTTCTCCTTTAAATAGTTTCCTAAAACAGTGGTCTCATTGGGACCTATTTTAGGATAAGCAGGGTACAGAGCCCCGGTGGAGTTTTCACACAATGTGCTCGAGGTGGCTGGTTTGGGTTTATAAAGGAACTGGTCTAGGAGTAACAAAAAGTAAATGATGGAAGGTTGTTAAGAATGCATGAAGGTACAAATAAAGAAGCAAGGAAGGAGGGACAAAAGGCAGCAAGGATAGCTAACAGAGAAGTTATGTGTATTTACTGAGGGATGGGTACATACATATATAAACATTAGGTATTGTGAGAGAATTTGTAAAGAAAGGGGACATTAAAATAAAAATAATGGAAAAACATAAAGGAACTGGTCATATGTCCCCAGACAGGCTTCAACGTCCCTATTAAGAATATATCTAGAGAAACCACATGTAAGAGCTTTCCTCAGAAAGAGGAAGACACAATGTTAAGTGAGATCCCTGACACCTGATAGGATGTTCTGGAACTCCATGAGCACCAGCTAAAGAAAAGCAGGGGTCATTTTCAGCTGCAAGAGAAAGGCACTAGCACGTGGAATACACTCGGAACCTAAAATGTCTGTATCACCATCCTTCCGGTTTTCTTATCAAATGGAGCAGTCTTTCTTGCTTTTAGACGTTTCTGAATTATCAGACTAACCTCCAGTGACCTATATGCAGAAAGTAATAAAAGGGCTAAGCCAGCCTGTTACCAAATGTCTCCTAAGTAACAAGCACTTGCTAAATCGAGTGTTTTCATGAACCTCATTTATACCTCACAAAAATCCCAGCAGCCCCTGCCATCATCATACGCCTCCTGGAGGAAGGAAGAGGAAGTGACTTGCATGCCTACAGCTAGGGCAAGCAATACCGGGCTTCAAAGTTGATTGTTCGGACTCCAGAGGCAAAGGCTATGGTGCCTCAGAGGTCACTGTCTACCCTATTGCCTCAATACCTGGGTCTGCCTGAGTCTTGAACAGGCGCTGGAGTCAAGGAATGCTGTGCACAGGGGCTATCTGGTTTCCATGGCGATGGGTCTGTGTTTCAAGGTTGTCGTGGAATCCTGACTCATAATTGGACAGTTCATCTAGGAACACAGGACACAGAAGGGACGTAACTCTCAGTTATTGCGACCCCAGTTCTTGAAGTTAGGAGATTTTAATTAATCATCACTCTAGCTTGGTGAGGTTGAGAAAAAGAAGCCTTCAATGGGTGAATAAATGGATGCTCAGCAAGGTGAAGGGAGGCTTCCGCTCTGGAGATCAGATCTGAATCTCGGGCTCAGCCCTTGGGTCTGAGCTTTTCCTGTAAGCCTGGTGACCGAGGGACACAGGAAGAAGACTATAATGTTGCATTCACACCTAACACTCTAAGAAACATTGAGCCATTTTTAAAAACTTGACACTTGGGACTCTTCAGTCGAGGAACCATCTTTTTATTTATTCCTTTAATATATTGTAAGATAGTTTTCCAGACGTGGAAGTTGAGTGACATATACAAACTGATACATTGGTGACAGCATTGGTGCACAAGCCCTGCATAAGCTCAAGCCTCAGAAAATCCTAGCATGGAGAGAGGAAGTGGGCATGATGCGCCACTTCCAGTAAAGAAGCGGTGGGCAAATTAGGCTTCAACCCTGGCAGGCTGACCACACTCTAGTGGAAGGCTACAAATTTAAGAGTGTATGAGGGGTGCCAACTGAACTTGGTTTAAAAAAAAAAACTAGAATACAAAGTTGGCTGGATAGGGAAGGGAAGTTGGATCTGGGAGGAAGAGATGAGGAAGGGAGTGGCTTTGATCAAAGTAATTGCACAAAATTCTCCAAGAACTAATAGAAATACAAAAAAATCTGCATTTATAGTGAAAGGCTCATTAGGAAAGGAAGATGAGGGCGCAAGGCAAACCCGAGACTGCAGATTGGAACTGCCTGTGGAGCCCTTGACTCAATAAGGAGGAAGAGGCTGCCATCTTGGTTAGGTTGGTCCCGTCTTCCCTCACAGCTGATTGAACCAGGGTGGGCACATGGCTCAGAATGCATCAGTGACAATTCTTTCCTCATCAATTTCTCCTTGGAATGAGAGAGCTTCCCTATCTTCACCATCTGTAGGTGGCTGAGTCTTCTGTGTTTAAGCTACCGAATGGCGGAGCATGATCGAGGATCTGTTAAGCAACACAACCGTAGAGAAAGAAGGACGGTGTCCATGCACTGTGCTTCTCAGCTAGGTTCAGACTGAAAATAAATGAGCTACTTTAACAGGTTTCTTCACCCATATTTCTCTCCTACACCCAAGCCTCTCTTGCTTAAGCCTATCCTGGTACTCCTCCTGACTATTTTCTTTTCACCTATAATTTATTATTCTCTATCCTTTAGCATGTCTCCCACCAAAGAGAGGGCTAACTCAAGGTAGCTGGTATGAAAAGTCATATGGAAGCCTACTATCTCATAATCTAACTTAAGTAAGTGGTGGGACAGTAGAAAACACGAGAAACAAGAGAGAAGGGGGTGAAACACCAAGGGCTAACGGATTCATTTCAGGATGCTAGGAGGGTGCGGAAGAGGCGATGGACTAACTCAAACCAAGGATGTGTGGAAAAGCCTATGGAAACATACTGAAAAAAGACTTGAAGTGGAACAGATAACCCTGCATGAGTAGACAGTGTTGCACCCAGAAGACACAGGTTATTAAATTAAAAACACAGTACAATGCATAGGATACCTCCCTATGAGTTATTGGGCAGAGAAGCCCCAGGGGTAGCCAAAGTAACATCGGCTACTGCCAATGCCTTGGTTACCCACCACAAGTGCATGGTTAGACCCTACTGATAAAGGTGCCCATACTTTTGCTACAGAGCACAGTGTAATCAGACTCTGACCAGGGAACTTCTCCCTGCTAACTAGCTTTCATAGTGCTGGAAGGTTTTATGCTGGGGGAAAAAAACATCAGTGGTTTTACTCAGCACTAGACACTGTGTGGTGCAATACTGACCTTTCAGGAAAGATGCGCCTGCTGGTGTAATACCTTCACAACTGTTGCAGGATAATTAACTGCTTTCCGATTGCATTTGAGGCCTGCTCCATAGAAGGGAATTTCATGCTTTGTACTATAACTCTGCTCAAATGCTCAAAGCTGGGGAGGTCAGAGACCCGAAGATAGAATGCTGTTTTATCTTGCTAAATAGTGATGCCGTTAAAGTCCCTCATAAATATTTATGCTTACGGACATAGACCTGGGGTGCTCTCAACCTTGGTCAGAGAAGGTTCTTAGTGCAGTAAACAGCAGTCAGTGGAGAGACACATAATGCACAAAGTGCTTCGAGTGCAATTATGAACACTCAGCCCTAAACAGACATCTATATCAACCTCCTCTTGGAAGGGGAGACAGAGGGTGCAAGAGCTGGAGGGCAGGAGGGAGTGATGTGGACTATTCTCTTCTGGGTACGACATGACTATCACAATCACGAACTCAGAGCAGCCATGGTTACCTGCACCACGTCCACATAAAGATTAACTCTGTCAGACTCCTGGCATGCATGGTTTAAATGATCTTCAGGTTCCGGGCCACACTGAGGAGCTATTGTCAGGGTATAGTTGCTGGGAGAGGGAATGAGGGGGTTCCTTCAGGTGTCATACAGGGAAGCAAACCCTGCAAGGAGATAAGATTGAAAACCCGGGGAAGATTGTCAACCTGAACCAGGCTTTGAGGAGTCTAACGCCTGGCAATTCACTGTCAGCATATTTAAAATACAGTACAGTTCAGGAAAAGGTTCCCTGTCAATGATCAGTCCAATCAGTGCAATTCCAGGTGCACAATAAAGCTCACGGTGTGACCACATAGAAACCCTTTACAAAGTATGACCATGAGGGTGGTTCTATAGCTAAAAGGCCAAGAATTTAGTGTCGTCTCTGATCAATAGCACAGAGGTCAGCAGCTCATAAAGTACATGTGACTGTCTAGGAATGGAAGAGTCTGGAATAATCACTCTGGGGAATTTGGGTGAGGCCTGCCTCTCTAGTAAAAGGTCAGTGAGGACCACCCCCACAGATAGCAATAAGGATACCAGATGGCTAACAAAATCCACTCCCAACCTTCTGGAAGGGAAAGCAGGCATTTTGTCTTCTCTATTGAGAAGAGGCCCCCATGTGTTTAGCATTCCTGGTTTTCCTCCCTGCTTTTCTGTAAGTACCAGGACTTACAGAACTGTGCCCCTAACTAGAATCATTTATTGGATGTGGCCATTTGTAGGTTTCTCGTGTTCTGGTGGTTGGCTCCCACACCCATGCACTTGGACAACACTACTGGACTTAGAGGGTTATCAAAAAAGGAAAGAAAAAAAAGGCATGAGCTTAGAAAGGTTCATGTTGGGCATATGATGAAATTTGGGAGAGGAGTATGAGGTAGATATGATCGATCATATTTCGTTGTATATATGTATGAGATTCTTCAAAAGAAAAAAAATTAAAAAGTTCTTCTCTCTTGAGTATTATGGTGATACATGCTGCTTTCTTCTGAACAAAATGAGAAGAAAGAGGGTATATTTTATGTAGCTGGAAATACAAGAAGCAATCCTCCTGGCAAACAACTGGCCAGTGTCCTGTTTTTATAGTGGTGGTGGTGGGGTTATACAAGGTACTAACTTCAGGAAGTAGCTAAAGTATTTATTGTTTTTAAGGCATAGGGAAGAGATCTGAACCTGGAAGTTTAGACGAAGGCTAAGAGATTACGGAATGTCCTGTGATTACGGAATTCCATATAGCTGGTGTTGGTATGTCTGAAATTCTCAGGCGATCTGAGGTTGAGCCTCAGGAGAGGGGGTGGAGGTACTGGCCAGCTGGAGTTGCTGTCCTTGAATTAGCCAGTCCAGTATTACTGTGACAAAATACCTGGGAAAACAGCTTAAAGGAAGAAAGTCGTCTTTCAGTTTGTGTTTTCCATGGGTGGTTAGCTGGCTCCATTGCTATGGGCCTGATCATCATGGCAAGGGGCTTATGGTGGGATAAGCTACTTATTTCATAACAGCTAAGAGGCAGAGGCGCAGGAAAGGGTTGGGGACAAGATACCCATTCCGAGGCATTCTTCATGATATGCCTTCTCTAGTCAAGTCTTCCCACGTAGCAATCTTCTCAACTATTAACTCATAAATTGATGGATCTGTAGATGAAACAAATGAACTCATGATATGATTGTCTCTTAATGACCCCACCTCTGGACTGCTTCCCAGGGGAAGCACAGCTCCGAGACACATCCCTGAGAAATGAGCAGGTCTGGAGCATTGTCTTCAATGGCACCAGCTGGCACTGATTGGGAGCGGCTTGTTCTTAGATGAGGTGTTCGGCAACAGCAGACTAGTTGTTATAGATGGAACAATCCCTCCTCTGGTCTTTCAGAATCCCTCTAGCATCCTACTCCTTGGAATGCATGGTGGTCTGAATGAGAATGGCCTCCATAGATAGTATCATATATTTGAATGCTTGGTCACTGGGAGCGGAACTGTTTGAAAGGATTACAAGGATTAAAAGATGTGCCCTTGTTGGAGTAGGTGTGGCTTTGTTGGGGGAAGTGTGTCACTAGGATGGGCTTTGAGGTTTCTAAAGCTCATGCCAGATTCAATCTCTCCACCTCTCTCTCTCTCTGCTTGAGGATCAGAATGTAGGTCTGAGCTATTTCTCCAGCACCATGCTTGTCTGTCCTCACATTCTCACCATGATGATAATGAACTAAGCCCCAATTAAATGCTTTCCTTTGTAAGAGTTTTCTTGGTCATGGTGGCTCTTCATAGTAATAAGACAGTGTCAAAGACAGAAGGGTTGCCATGGAACCAACAAGCAAACAAAAATGTGAGATGTAAAGATATGATCCTAATCTACTAAAGAGGGATCAAGGGAATAAGATTTAGAAGTAAGATTTAAAAGTCGTGTGGCCAGAGCCCACAGGTAGGTATGTCCTTACAGACCTTCAGCGTGTCTGGCTCTGGCCTGGACTTCCTCAGTGCAGTGCTTCTGATGTTTGGAGTCAGGTAACCCTTTGATGTGGGTTTGCCCTGTCCACTGTAGTGGGTGAATAGCACTCAGGTCTCTGTTCAGTATATGTCAATTGTAGCACCCTAGCTCTCTGTCAACCACAGACATCTCCAGACATTGCCAAAAGCTCCTTGGGGGGCCGAACCTCCACAGTTGAGAACCACTGAACTATGTTTTTGCTTTTTACTCTGTAAAGCATCTATGTTCTTTTAATAGTCTCTTTCCCGTTAAGTTATTTTGATTTAGCTCTTACTGCTCAAAACCCAGAGAGGCCCCCAAGTTACCCTCACATTGATAGGGATTTTAGATATGTCACAGCTCTGTGCTAAGCAAGTCCAGGCACCAGCTTCTTTAATACTCTCAATAATCCTGTAAGGCAGATACAAGGAGTTTCTTTTCTCTTTGTAGAATAGGAAACTGATGGTCCAAGAGAAAATGCATCCCTACTTACTGAGCAGAAACAGATGCTTCATCACCTCTGCCAGGACTCATCACCCAGTGATAGCCACACTCTCTTCAGCCTCTAGGAATATCAGGTTGAACCACATGGGGTTGGCATTTCTGTATGTCAAAAGGTCAGATTCCTACCTGCCATTTTGTTTGGTGCAAATGAAAACTTCCTGTCTTTCTTGCCAGGAATACCTGTTACTGCACAGCAACCTTGCCTATCCTACCCCTCCTTCTCTGAGACATCTTTGTGGGCCACTGGACCTCCTGAGCTCATGAAGATGTATGCTAGCTATGACCAAACATCACTAAGTGGCTTAAATAATAGAAATTCATTTAAAAATAATTTTAGAGATGGAAAGCCCCAGAAGGTGGTGTCAGCAGAGTTACTAATTTCTGAGTCTTCTCTCCTTGGCTTGAAGATGGCGGTCTTCCCTCATTGTCAAGTGGTCTTTCCACTCTGCCCATCTGTCTCCTAATTTCCTCTCCTATTAAAGACACCGACCATATTCTAGAAGGACCCATCTGCTTTAATGACCTCATTGAAACTTCATCACCTTTCTCAAGACCTTCTCTCCAAATACAACTACATTCTGAGGTCCCAGCTTTAGGATTTGGGGTAGACACAACTCAGGTATAACTTGAGATGCCACTCTCCTGGAAGTACCCTGTGTCTGCTGGTATTGGACGTATTTGTCCCGACTATGCCTGTATTGTATCTTCAGATGATTTGTTTACATGAATGTGTTCACTCTTTTAAGAAGTCCATGTGCTCAGAGAAAGCGCTTCCTCCCCAGTATGTAGCACACTGGTGAGCAAACGTCCCCAGAGTGTTAAGTTGCCACCACTTGAATATCGATATCGAATGAAAACAACAGTATTGATTTAAAACATGCCAAGATTTCCCCCATCTTTATGTTTCCATGGTTCCCTGCTCTTAACAACCGATTTTTATGCAGTCAAAACACTTTGAGGTCTCTTGAAAACTTTTATTATTACCTTAATGTTCTTCTTGATGAGCAAGCATCAATGCTATCAAGAACGGAGCTTTAAAAACACTCAAAACTGATTTGCCCTGCTGGAGGCCCTCAAGATTTTCAGCTCAAACTGCTGATTATGTAAACAGAGTCTCCAGGATGGAGGGAAAAGATAGCAAAAGATCAAGAGGAAAAGAGAATTAGCTGGTAAACCCCAGCCCACCGGCTTGCTAAAAATAGCCAGTTGGCAGGACCACTCTCTCAGCCCAGCAGAGAGGCTAACTCACATCCCTGCCTGGAAAGGAAATTGTTAGTTTATGGAATAGATGTAAATGTGTTTGTTCTGGGGAGATTTCTGCAGACCCATGTTGGCTGCGGGCTCTGCTTGGCTGCATTTCTGGACACAGAAAGATTTAAAGATCTGTGAGCAAAACAGTTGCTTGCTTCTCCCAGGGTGTGTAGAAATTTCCTGTCTACAGAATTTTTATGTGACAGGAGGAAACAGCAAGCGGCTCCCACATCACTTCCCTGAAGAACGGCCTCGGTGTGTGGTTTTTAGAACCACAGTCCTTGTGGTTGTTCATTTGCCTTTGTCCATCAGTTTTTATTAGGTCTTCCTTATTCTATGCTGCTGTGATCCACCCGTGGGCTGTCAGTGTGGCGCTACAGCCAGCTGCTTTGTGTCAAGGTGCAGCTGGAAGAGCTGGGAAGGCAGCGTCTAGGTGTTGCTTGGAAGGATGATGCTATGAAAACTGGAGTCCGAGGTCGGATAGCCTGGGTGGGTAGAATATATATGAATTTTATGTTTGAAAGTGTTGAAGTGTATCCCAGACCATTTTCAAATTTGTAATCCTCCTGTCTCAGTCTCCTAAATACAGCAATTACAGACACTGTACCACATGCCTTGCAGGCTTCAGTCAACTTTGCCTGTGCTGCATTTTTTTTTAACACAGAGGGAATAATTTCACTCACTAAATGGTGTGTTGTGTTAATGGACTCATGAGCCTTATCTTAAATGCTAAGACGCAATTAGTGGCTATTGCTAGGGCTGTTCTTCAATACCATCTTAAACTGGCTTCCTCTTGTCTTCCTGCGACCTTACTGCTTTCCTGTTTGGACATCACCATCACAAGCTAGCACTTTCGACAATAGAAAGCTGAGTAAGCAGAGTTCACAGTAGCAGGTATGCATTCCATCCCAGAGATCAGGCCTCCATCATGGGCCCTAGGGGGAACAGAATACTGTTCTTCAGCTAAATTAGCCCGGTGCCAAAGTCCTCTAAATATTCATGTGTGTACTCACAGGCAGATGCTACTTGATCTTGGCCTTGATCAGAGAAACTCTACTTTCCAATGAACGACAGCGACTACAGAGACTCATGGATGATCAAAGCGCCAGCACACGTGATATTTGAGGGTTTAGCCTGAATAATTCATCTGTACCAACTCCTTTAAGGTCTGGAGAGCATAGTGGGAGAAAGGGTAGAAAGTATTTAAGAGCTAGAAGACAAGAAGAAGGGTAGCAAAGTCCCATCTTCCGGGCAAGATGTATCAGTTGCAATCATGAACTTATACCAAGTACAGTTGCCTGCACTGCACCCAAACAAGCCTGGGCCACCTCAAAAATGGGCCAGTAAATAGCCAGGCAAGGAGCCAGGAGGGGCCCAGGGAGTATGACCCCTCACTGCTGAACTATTTGCTACCGATACATCCTGGGGATAGCTGAGCCATTGTCTCCAGTTGTCTACCACTGGGTAAGCTCATCATGATCCGGTAAGTAGCTCCAAAATGATCTATGGTCAGAAAACATACCCAAAATTCATGAATCGGAAAAGGAACTGGGGGACTATTGGGGGGTAACATGTGACAGGTGTGGGGATGAGATAAGAGGGAGTAGGGGGAGAGAGTCATCAGACTGAATTGTGAGAGTGTTGAACTTGTTAACAAACACACTATTAAAAAAAAAAAGCCGAGCAGTGGTGGTGCATGCCTTTAATCCTAGCACTTGGGAGGCAGAGGCAGGTAGATCTCTGTGAGTTCAAGGCAGGCCTCTATTAAAAAAAAAGCCTACAAAGCAAGTTCCAGTACAGTCAGGACTGTTACACAGCAAAACTTGTCTTGAAAACAAACAAACAAACAAACAAACAAATAAAAAGCAAATATAAAAATCTGAGTTATAACTCCTGTCACTTTCTGAGATTAGAGGAATAATCTCAGTAAAAACAATTCTGTGGAACACAAGAAAGGAGGGGGGCTTTGGGGATTTGTTCTGGGGGATTCAAGTGAGGACATACAGTATATGACAGGAGCCTGCAACAGACAGAGGGAGACTGAAGATCAGATGCTGTGTGTCTTGGTTTGGGATGTCATAATAAAATGTCACAGACTGGGTGGCTCAATGACAACTGTTTCTTATCATCCTGGAGGTTGAGAAGAGTAAAGTCAAGGGCTGGTGCATTCAATGTCGAGTCTTTCTCTATAGACAAGATTCGACACCACAGTGTGCTAGGGAGCCTGTGTGGAAAATAACCAAATGTCCCTGAGGACCCAGACACACAGGAACAACCTCAAGACCCATAGGCGTCCTCACGGTGGGAGCAGACCTAATAGATTGGAAGCACTTCCTGTAATTATTTATTACTGTGTTTGAGAGCAGAGGCCGTTTCTATATATCCATAGCATGCAGCACAGAACCCGGCGTACAGCAATTAAAGTTTATATACTCTTGATCACAGTTCCTGAATCCAATGCAAGATTTATACATGTAAAGCTTCGTGGAGGGTGAGATGCAGGTATGAGCTTGCGCCTGGGCATGGCCAGCTGAAGCAGTGTGTGCACAATCCCAATAGCGTGGGATGACTGGGAATGTGCTGTGATTTGAATATGAAATGTCCCTCACCGGCCAACATGTGTGAACAATTTGTCCCTAGCTAGTGGCACTCTTTGGGAAGATTGAGAAACTTTTAGAAAGTGGATCCTCCTTGTCGGAGGAAATGAGTCACCAGGGGAGGGCCTGGGCGTTTTGTTTAGCCTAACTCCATTCCTGTCTGTTCCCTGCTTCCTGATTACGTGTTTCTCTTGCATGCCTTCCCTCCATGGTAGATTACATCCTGTCTTAATAGGTAGGTAGGTGAAAAGAAACCTTCCCTCATTTCAGCGACTCCTGGTCTGGTATCTAGTCACTGTGAGAAAATAACTAGAATTGTAGCTTAAGGAGCGACCGAAAATCAGATAGGGCCAAACACAGTGGGCAGTTTTGTCTGGTGCACTGTGGGTACTGAGAAAGGACACAAAGTTCCCATAGCAAGTTCCTGGCTGGGTGTGCTTAAAGATCTTCTAACTGCATTGATGTTTCAAACACAATCTTTTCCAAGATGTGAGATTTTTCCCAGCAAACATCTTTGCAAAGAAGGAAGGGGAGTCTTGACTCTAAACAGCGGGATGCAGGCTGTGGCTCCTTAGGTTGTGAGCTCTGTGAGTTTGGCTCAGTGACATATTCTCCCCAGGTCTCCGAAAGAGAAACAATTCATCCACCATCTAAGAAAAAACAGAGACTTGCGCAACTTCCCTGAGGTTTTATCTTGCTGATGGTGTCAAAATAGTTCTGCCCAGTGGCTTGGAGGAATCATGGAAGAAGGGAGCGGTGGGGCTGTCTTATGCCCCACTGAGTCCAGCACGTTCTCTCAGACAGAACAACCCACAGGCCCTAAGGCAGGAAGCGCAGAACAGACTAGAAGATCTAACAGGGAGCAAGTGGGATCCATGGAATTATATTCATTGGAGACCAACTTTGTGGCAGGTGTTTTAGGCAGGAAAATAGAGACCCACAAGCCACAGTTGCTGTGCTGAAGAACTCATCACTATCCTTCCGAGGGCAACAAAGAAGAACAAACCACACTGTCTGTGTGCAAGGGCTTCAAAGAGGGAGCAGTCCTGCTTACCTTCCTTGGAGAACACGGGGGACGGGGGAAGGGAAGCCATGCGCAGGGGCTGGTGTTTGGACTAGGTCTTGATGCCCCACAGATATGAAATCAAGAGGGAAGCATCTAGCCATTTACAGTCAAGAGCTGAATTATGTCTTAGCAGGTTTGCAGCCTCTGGGCAGGACAGTAACCTGATAAAATGTTAGTGATTCATCATTTTAAACAGATTTCGGTGTGTTACTGTGTTTTCCTTCTTTATTTTCTTCATACATGATGGCTTTGGGTTTTTTTTTATATTATTATTAACAAAATTGCTTTCTGTCAGTCAGCAGGCCTTTTCCTAGCAAGGAGGGGTGTCTGGTTGGTGAGGGATATGAAGAAATACTTTCTGCACTGAAGCCAGGAAATCTAACCCTGCTCTCATTTCAGTCCGAGAGATGGCAACAGTTGAGAAGAAAAGGAATAGTCACAGCTCCTGCTGGGAGACGCCCAGAAAGAGCACATGGAAGCGCTCGGACTTAGAGCCAGGGCAAAAAGGCTTCCAGAGAATTCCTTTCAGTTCAGTGTCTGACCTTTGCATCTGCATCATTTTACAGAGGTGGAAGAAAACGCAGAGGGAGAAAAGGGAGAAGTCGAGAATTTGGCAGGGCTAGGGTGGCTGGAAAGTTGAATGACTAAGGTCAACTGGTATGGATTCAGATTCTGATTCTGCTGTTCACCAAGTTCATGAATTTGGACAGTCTATCCAATTGTTCTAATTGCCTCTTCCTCTGTTCAATGGTGATAGTGGTAAAAACTACACTTTAGCTTTGTAAGACTTTGGCGATAACAGCCCAAAAACAAATGCAATGGTCCTGGAAAGATGCTAAAGATACTGTCAATATTAGCCACCATCAGCCGTCCATTTAGCATCCTCCTCAGCTGCTGCTTTTTATTGGCCACAGATCCTGCCTTCCTGAATGAGGCAAGCCATGGATGGAAAAGACCACAGGATTACTATGGGGTCAGTCCCATCCCTTTGACCTCAGTCATTGGCTCACGGATGGACATGTGCTTCAGGTGCAGATGGTCCAGACTCAGTGTAAGTTTTATTACTTGAATTGGGTAAGACCTTAAACACATAGAATAAAAATGGTGCCTGCTAGTGCAAGATTCGAAGTCCCCTAGCAACCCATAGGTTCTTATTTAATTGTATTTGAGGTTGTGGCCCCATCATGCTTGCAATATACCTCTTTTTGCTTAAGCCAGTGTCAAACCAAAGACTTCTGCCCTGTTAATAGGGCAAAGAGTGACTCAAGAAACAGTGGTGCCCTAAGCAGCATGTAAATGGCTCAGCTCTGCTAAGGAGAGGTCAGAAAAGTGAACTCGTATAAAGAAGAAATGGATAAATATTGTGTGAAATGTGACAGAGTCCTGGAATCTTGTGACAATGGCTAGCAGTGCTTCAAGGACTCAGGGGCCATTCTATGTAAGACTTTCAAGGTCTTAGATCTCATTTTAATTCTAGATTTGGGATTTCTTTCTCAGGAAGCTTTTCTCTGTTGCCATCTGGTCTATGGACTCTTATACTGAAGGTTATGATCATGATGAAGTTTTCTTCATGAATCAAATATAGAACAGTTGTTTCTTGCCTGTTCTTTCTTAGTAGCAGTTAAATACTGAGTTATTTACTTCATACTGTAAGTCAGATATGTTATACAGAAGTAGAGCAAAGTAGTAACTGAATAATTACTAAGAAACTATGTTACTTTTCTCAGTTCTGTAACCAAAAATGTTTGGAAGAACTATCTTTATATTGTTTTCTATGTGTTTATTTCATTTTTAATGTGTTTGAGTGTTTTAATTGTATGTATATCTGAGAACCATGTGTTTGTCTGGCGCCTGAAGATGTTATTGGATCCCTCAGAGCTGGCGTTATGGGTGGTTGGGAGCCACCATGTGAGTGCTAGAGAGTGAACCCGGGTCCTCTGCAAGATCAACAGGTGCTCTTAACTGCTGAGCCATCTCTCCAGCCCTTTGGATTTCAAGGTTTGAAAGAATAATTTCATGAAGAAAGATCTGATCTGAGCCCATGGATTCAAAGTGATCACTCTATGGTTGGTTGGTCCCCGGAGCTTGGGCAGAACACCACAGTGGTAGTGTGGTGTTCCTTTCCTGGGAGAAAGGAGTCAGAGAAAGAGAGTACAAAGTCCAAGACAAGACAGAGCTCCATAAAACATGTCCCCAGTGACCAGTTCTTCATCAGTCCCCCTCCTACCTCTCACTTCCTCCCAGTAATGCCATCATACTCTGATTCTATCAAGGGACCGATCCACTCATTACGGTTGAACCATGGTGATCTAATCGTCTCAGAAGCCGCCTTCACAGACACACCCAGGGGCACTTTACGTCTCCTAGGTGAGTCTTAATGCAGCCGCATTGCCAGGGAAGATTAACCACCTCAGAAGCCTAATGTCTTCATTGGACTTTCTTTTAGAGTTATAGAATGTGATTGCACCAAAGCTCATTATTAATTTAAACTAACAAAGGCACTTCCAGGAGTAATAAGACTGACTTTTTAAAGATGTTAGCTTCTCATCTTTGCACAGCCTCCCTTAGGTTCAGAACCCACGGGCCATCATGAAGACAAATGACGTCAAACCACAAGAGGCCTAATTAACAATACCAAGCTACCGAGTCATGAAATGCTCTTAGGGAATCTACACAGAGTGGAAGGATGAGGCATCAGACACAATGTTCCTGGCTTCAAGGTGGGGTGGGGTTGACGGGAGTAGAGCTAGGCATATAATCTCTGAAGCACACCTGCCCACCAAATCAGGCAAGATGGATTAGAAATTACTGTGGTCATTCATTAACACCAGCATTTTAAATTCTGAATGGATGGGGTATGGGTGACTATTTTAAAAACACAATTTTAAAATTAAGAAGCAGCTATTATTGTAATGTCATTAGAATTATGAAGGAGGCAAACAGGAGGAGGAGGAAGCGGGGAATCTATTTATGTGTTGGCGTCCTCTAGGAAGAACTGCTAAATTGCTTCAGAGCTAAAATTAATGACTTGGAGGTTAAAAGTATTAGTTTCATACATATAGAGAAGTAGCCATGTAGAGGTGCCTTAAATCTCATTAATGACTAATTTTCCAGTTATATAAGTGAAAGGAAGGGCCAAGCTGTTGAGAATATAAGGTCAAGACTTGGCAGATCTGAATGAAGTAAGCACCAAGCTTCCTTCTGCCTCTGCTGGGGGAAAGGCAGGCATCATTGGCTTAGCTGCCATCACAAGCATTCACTGTGGAACGGTGGAAAAGAAGGGGTTGCAGGAAGAAATTACTGGGTGCCAGTGAACCCCACAAGAGCGATGAGCCTGCTTTGCTCAGTAAAGAGGGAGCCCTGGGTCCATCTTTGGCTTACCCCTTGAGGTTATTATAATAGACTGCTCCAAACAGACACCAAAGGGATCCTTCCAGAGTTACCCATTTGCTGGCAGTGCAGGGATTTGGGGACATGGCTTTTTTTTTCTTTGCTATGTTAAGTGTATGATACAATAGATTTCTTTGAACATTTTAATAACTGTGTGTAACATATTTTGATCATTTTCGTTCCTTCCTCACCATCTTCTGTTTTCTCTCTCCATTCTCTTGTGGGCCACTGCACTTTTGCTAGCTGGACGCTGCTCTGGTTTGACGTTTGGCAGGTGGAACCAAGCATTCTCCTAGCAATCACTGAGGAAAGCTAGACTTTCGTAAACAAGAGCTTATTTTCACAATAACCTATACATTCACTCACATTTTACTGGAGAGACTCACATTCTCAAAATTGAACATGACCTTCAGACTTAAATTTAGAGGCCTGAATTATACCAAAGCCACCCAACCATGTCTGCACCCTAGGGGAGACAGGCATTTTAGAGAAGAAAACACTATCAGGAATGGCGAATACAAGACAAAGGCTGCAGAACTGGGAGATGGAGTGGGGTGGGGGGAAGCGAGGTTGAAAAGGAACTGGGTATCAGGGCAGCCGTGATGGCATGAGCAACAAGCAGAGAGGATGCCGAGAAGCTCTACCATGTGCCCTGAGTGGAATTTCTTACGCAAAACTTCTCCAATGGTGCAGTTTGTCAGCAATGTGTTGGGTGACATTTTTGCTTTCTCCCATCAGGGTCCCTCGCAGCAGGTGTTTAATTCTGTTTTTCAACTGTCCTCCTGTCCCCCAAAGCACATCTGCACGATGCGAGGAGACACAGTGCCTCAGATGTACAGTGTCAGGATTTCTCTCTTCTC
Organism: Ondatra zibethicus; assembly: GCA_004026605.1. Lineage (NCBI taxonomy): Eukaryota > Metazoa > Chordata > Mammalia > Rodentia > Cricetidae > Ondatra > Ondatra zibethicus. The sequence goes on along the minus strand of PVIU01003896.1, from coordinate 89,020 downwards.
CACACCAGGTGACAATGTGTCTGCTGCTGCCTGCCTTGACCATGGGAACCAGACAAAAGCTCAAATGTCCTCTAACGAGTCTTTGTGAGCTAATTAGTGATGCCTCGCTGGAAAGCCCAGCTGGGAGGTAGTAGCTTTACCAAGACAGAGGCTGCTCAGGTTGTTCAAAGAGAGGAAACCCAACTCAAACAAAACTGTGGGAAAACAAACGACCACACTACAGAAGGAAGGCCAGAGGGGTGGAAATGAAAGACAATTAACAGAGATGAAACCTATGGCCATGAAAGTGTTAGAATGTCCACTGTGGCATTTGCTTCAGTTCCTTTCCTTGACTATGTGTGTTGCGAATGGAATTTACTTTTATTTTGTCTTTTATTTAGGTCACATATTTTTAATTCTAAGCATATCAGCATGCTGAGAAAAAAACAACTAAAGAATAATTTAAATTTTTTGTTACTTTTAACAGGATTATCTTCCTATATTGAAACAAGCACAGAGTTATAATGAGACTTAAAGTGGGAGATTTCAATAACTTTTATACCCATAGTTGATGAGACTCCAAATCCAAACATCAGTAAATGTAAAAAGCATTCTGCAAGTTTCATTTTAATCCAACAGACATGTGAGCAAGGATGCTGGGTTATGTCATCGAGGCTGCTACAGCTAAACAGCATGGCCTATTTGTTTGATATACCACATGGCTTATACACAGTTATTTCTGTCATTCTGGAGGCTGGGAAGTCCAAGCCAAGTGGCTGGTGACTTTGGAGCTGCTTGAAAGTCATCTGCAGATACACCAACAGCCCCTGGCCATGCTGTTCTCTATTGGTATAAGGAGTAAGGCACCTCTAGCCTGAGGGCTTCTTTTGTAGGGTCTTACCTCCCTGATCTAATCACCTCCCAAACCCCCTTCCCAGTGATAAATAATAACTTGTGATTATGCGTCAACTTACAAATTTGGGTGAACTGATTCAGCCCACAGCACACGCTAGGATTGAGAATGTCAGCTGTACAGGAGGGAAGGCGAAGCGAACACGAGGCCCTTGGTGTGAGCTGTGGTCCATCTCTACCAAACGAGCCAGTGTTAACGGGTGGCAACGAGGTAAACATATTAGGGACCCTGGATTGATAAATGTGAACTTCAGGACTTATTGGGTCAGCTCAGGACAGTGCCTGTTGTCATTTCCAGAGCCCAGATATAGGTTAGGTGTTCATAGCGTGTAAATTTTTAAAAAAGAAATTCCTGGAGAGTGACCCTAGAGATTCTAATCTAGTGAATATTAGGGGGTTCCAGACAATCTTCTGTAAAAAGAATTCCCTACTCATCCAGTGGCAATGAGGGGAGGGATCTGAGACTCCATTGCAAGGCAACACAGTGGAGCTGACGCTTGTAATATTAATAGGAACTCGACGTGATAATCCACCCTTCACTCCCAAAACATGACTTATTGCTTACTCACTTGAGGAAAGGGGCCAAAACAACTCCCCACAACTGAATTATTGGTCCTAAAAATATTTAGAGCCTTACGAGTGTATCTAATAGCCTGGTTTTTACAAAATGGATCTTCTTCCATTTCTTTTTCTACTATGAAAAGAGGTCCATGGAACTCTCTCCCTTCAAGCTCAAACACAGTGTGGCCTTGCTCTTAACGCTCCAGCTTTGCTGCCTTCAGCCATGTCCCTTACCCCACATAAGGGCTGGCTTCCATGACTTACTACTCCCCGCGGAGATGTTCTTTTCACAAAACACTCCAGCATCATCCTCATGTCATTACTCTAAACAACATCCTCTTCATAGGAAAGGGATGCTCAGAACTCCCCGGGATTCTTGACATCCTCTGAGCAGGGCATCAGTACCTTTCTTTCATCAAGCCTTCTTTTGCTGAATGAAGGGGATGAGACGGTACAGAGCTTCTATGAGTGACTACTGTTTAAAGACAGTACTTAAGTCCAAGCACACCGTGAGACGTAGAACTCCTTAGAAAATGAAAAACACTCAATCTCTTGGCAGTCTGGCCCAATGCCATGGTTTTTATAACCTATTTCTATGGAAGGACTTGGTGAATATCATCTCTGTTATGAAAATAACCAACAGAAGTGGCTGAGTCCACCCTGTCTTCTCTAGAGTTGGCAGAGGCTTGGTTACCTGACACAAAGAGTCCTCAAAGCCAGTGATTAATTCAAGTCAGAAACTCCTAGATTCCTGGGAGTCACACTGGTTCTTACCTCGTCTTTATCATAGAAAACTGCACACAGTGTGTCAGGAGTATCCCTAAACTGCACACAGTGTGTCAGGAGGTCTCCAAACTGCACACAGTGTGTCAGGAGTATCCCCAAACTGTACATAGTGTGTTAGGGGATCTCCAAACTGCACACAGTAAGTCAGGAGTATCCCCAAACTGTACATAGTGAGTCAGAGGGTCCTCAGACTGCACACAGTGTGTCAGGAGTATCCCCAAACTGCACACAGTGTGTCAGGAGTATCCCCAAACTGCACACAGTGTGTCAGGAGTATCCCCAAACTGCACACAGTGTGTCAGGAGTATCCCCAAACTGCACGCAATGTGTCAAGGGGTCCCCAACTGAACACAGTGTGTCAGGAGTATCCCCAAACAGCACACAGCATGTCAGGGGGTCTCCAAATTATAAAAAGACGCCAACTGAAAATCACAGTGTAACCTATTAACATTTCACCACTGGGAAAAGTTCATCTTGGTTCCATATGGATATAAGTATTTTTATTCCAACAAATTATTGCTAGCTTATTTCTAAAATGATAGGACACAGCATCAAATAAAAATGGATCTCAAATCTCAAGGGAGGGAGGGAGAAAGGGACAGAGAGAAGGAGGGAAGAAAGGAGGGAGACAATATGCATTAAAAGAAGACTGATTTCAAGAGAGCAGAGTTTATTTAGAGATTGGAACATCTGAAGTTCATCACTGCACTTAAGAACTCTGTCGTTGCACTTATTCACTATCAGGTCTTTATTTTGACATTATGAAATAGGGATTTTTAAGATTTATTTATTTTTGTATGTGTATGAACATGGGCCTGCATAAATATATGTGTACCGTGCATAAGTCTGGTGCCCAAAGGGAGGAAGAGGGTGTCAGATTCCTTGGAACTGGAGTCATAGCTGGTTGTAAGCTGCCATGTGAGTGCTGGGAACTGAACTCTGCAAGAGCATCTTGTGTTCTTAACCTCTGAGACATCTCTCCAGTCCCCCAGCAATCAAGTTTCCTGAAGTCATACGTAGGTATATTTCACATATAAGGGACAACTTTTTGGTGACATTTCCTGAGTTTGATCCCAGCTCTTCCATAGTGATAGTGCTATCTTGAACACACTGCCTTCTATTTGGTTCATATTTCTTCTCCCTTATATGAAGCCCCCCTTACAAAAGTGTGAAGAACAAATGAACTCATTTACAGAAAATGTTTCGTAGGCATTTAGTACTCACCTACAACTGCTATGTGCGACCACTGAGACACAAGGGAAGAAGACTGAGTCCCTGCCCTCACAGAGACTACAACTGAATTGAGGAAATGTGTATTAAGCAGCCACTCAATAATTATGTGCAATCAATGCTCACTGACCCATTTGCAGTGTTTTAGAGAGAATATGTTGAGAGTGTGGTTGGTGGGAGGAGAATCCTGGGGAGATAAGGGAAGCATTATCAATGAACAGGCTTTAAACTGAAGCTAGAAGAAGATAATCCACCCAAGAAGATGGTAGGACTTGAGTAGTGGGATTTGGGGAAATAGGAAAAAAACAATTGATTGACTGACACAAGAAAGAACTACAACCTCATGGATGGACTCTCCTGGGCCTGAGGGATTGACTCTACTTTTCTGGTACAGAGAAGGGAAGAAGCTTTGTCAGGTAGCCAGGAGTCAGGAGTAAGACAAAGCCTTCACAGCAAAAATAAACTTGTCATAGTGCTCAAAGGAGAAATACAGACAGAGAAAAGCTGCAAGGTTTGGGGCCAAAATTAGCCTTCATTGGACAAAAGCTTTCTTCTTCCTTTACTTGTTTTGAGGTTCTGTGTTGATCTGTTTGGTAGATTTTACAAAGCTAACTAGGAAATGCAAGCCAGATGTTCTTCCTACAAACTCCAGGAAATAGAGACTGGCCTTTCCCAATTCCCAGAACAAAGAAGGCAAGGGACTTGATTCATCACAGACCCCGAAGGCTTCAAAAGTATACCGACAAAGGAGGATGGGACTTGGCAGCTTCTGGGGGAAAACAGGGTACCCGGGAAAGTGGGGAGACAGAAGTTTCAGAAAGTAAAGATGCAGATGGAGAAAGAAGAGAAGTATTAGGGGGTGTTTCTAGGGCAGCATTCTGGAAGGCTGGATGGGGAGGATGCTCACCCTTGGAATGGACAAAAAGGTGCGTGCCTGATGCTGTATGGTCAGGATTCGGCATTACATCCTTCTGCAACATCCGCTTCTTCGGATCTATTATAATACCAAAGGTTTTGAGTAAAGGCCTTCACAGGATTTGGGGGGTATAGTTACCTCTGGGACAGAGGCTAAAGTGACATCCAAAGCAGAAAAGGAAATTGTCATTAACAAGGACAAAAATATACCTTTATCGTGGGCCACAGTGTGAGCAAAGGTCACCTGTAGACAGTACTGGAGTGGAGGGTCCTGACTTCATATGCAAGATGTTTTCACTCCCCAAAGGCTGTCTGGAAACACGATTTCACTCCACCCCTTCCTCAGTGTGAAACAAACGGGGAGAGTTTCTCATGTATTCTGTCTTTGGCAAAGAGGCCTAGCTGCCATGAAACTGGACAGGTAGCAAAGGATGGTGACTTGGTCTAGGCTAGTGGCAGCAGAGGTATAGAAGAGAGACTAGACTTATGCATACATCTGGGAATCAAATAAATAGAACTCGCTGATTGCGTGATTGTGTGTGCAGAGGAAGCTGTGGCGTGAGCTTGCAGCAGCATCCATCTTGTGGCGTTGGTTCTCACAGGGTAACCGCAGGGATTGATTGAGCGTGTCATTTACTGCAATGCGAACCACAGTGGGAGGAGCCCTTTCCGGGAAGATGACAGGAACCATTTTGAACATGTGGAGAAGGATGTGCTGATGAAGCAGTCCGTGGGATGCAGAGAAGGCGTTTAAATATAGGGATCTAACACATACTAGACTCTGAGCTTGACACAAAAATGAGAGTGGCTAGCATTCAAGGTGGAGCCTGCCAGCGATATAAAGTATGGGAAGAAGGAGGCCCATCAGCGATTCCCTGGAGCAGCGCAACTTCTGAAGGGATGAATAGAGGGCAGCAAGCCAACAAAGGAGTCTGCAGAATGACGTTGGATAATGTATGATTACCAAGAGCTTGGGATGGCATTTGTGTCAATACGACACGCTTTTAATAATGTAATCTCCATGAGGAAAGCAGCGATGGTCTATGCACCCAGAATAGTCCCATAAACAATAGACACTTGAGTCCTGTTAAGTTCACTGTGGACAGGAACTGATACCCATGATTCAAGCATGGAGCTTACATTCCTCATGAATAACTGGTCCTAGCTGCTCCCCTGGGTGAAGTGGCAATCCAATAAACATTTGTTGAATGAATTAAGGAGGGAGGACTGCTATGCTGAAGATGACAAAAGATGAACTTTCGTTGGGACCATTCTTGTAGAATTCATTGTGTGTGTGTGTGTGTGTCTGTGTGTGTGTGTGTGTGTGTGTGTCTGTGTGTGTGTATCAGATGTGTGGCTTGATGGCTATACATAGCAGGCTTAAGTTCTAAGGAGATTAAAAGATCAGCTTGGCAAACAAAAGTAGATAGACATCATAACTGGGTATGGATCGGAAGAATCAGGGAAGCATCACCTTTGAAGTTTGCTGTTCTTTTCATTTGCTTTTGAAAGCTCAGAGACCTTTGATGATAGGATGATATTAGTAGAGACAGACCAAGAGCATATCAAGCATGATAGCAAAGGCCTTGAAGAAGTCAGTGAACGGGTCATGGGCTCCACCTCCAAAGCACCCTCGTCATTGACACAGGAAGGAAGGAAGATGGCAGCTCAGGTCAGCGCTTTGAAGCTCTGCTTGTATCTTAGAGTTTTTTCTTTCTCTATGAAGTATGAAATGAGGCCTTCCACAAAGAAAAAAGGTGATTTATAGAAATCCTCAGCTTACGAAAAGGCAACGTGTGAAGTAAGGATTTTGGAGAGTGGAGAGCAGATGATGCCCAGGACATTGTGAGATTTCCTTTGCTGTGCAGGAGACCATTGATCGTCATTTCATGGTCATCATTCATTGAACATCATTTCATTAATGTTACTTGCAAGTCTTAGTTGTTCTCATTTGGGGCTTGTAGTAGAGCAAAGAGGTATAACTGGTCTCGTTAAGATTTGAGGTTTCATTCTCTGGTTGCTACAAAGCAGAAGCTGAGTAGAAGAGGTTGATTAGTGACCCTTCCTCTCATGACATTTATAAAGTCTTTTTTGAGCCTTTGTTACTAAGCCCTTCCAACTGCTGCTTCTTTCAGCTCACATGCTGAAACCCTTCTTGGGTGAACTCCTTGAGGAAGTGAAAAAAATAATTCTGGTTCTTCTTCATGTTTGGAGCTTATACTCATTCTGATGGATGAGCCTTAGAAAATACAAGCAGTTTCTTTCATCAACATTCCCCATCTTCTCCTGGTGAGTGGTCCCCAGCCTCAAGATCTCTTCTCCGTTCCTCGGGATTCACTATGCTGCATCTCCCTCTTAGCTCGACATCCTCTTGGAAGAACTACCCTACACATTTGTGCTGAATAAAGATCATTTTCAATTTGGAAAGAATGGGGAGTTTTCCAAGAGGGTTGGGGACAAGCAACTGAAAGTATCGTTGGGCTGTAAGGAAGATTTCTACTTCATCTTCCTGGACTGGTAATTTATGAGGCTGGAAGTGAAAATGGGATGCAGCTTAATGCTGTATCCTCAAGGACCAGCCGGGTTTCACTTGAAGGCCAGAAGCCAGAGGGGAAGACATTAGAATCAGAAGGGAGTTGCCTGGTCGGAATTCAGAAATGTAGACTGTACAGGAAGTACCAGGAGACATGAAAGACAGTAGATACTTGAGTTCTGTGAGATTAATTGTGGACAGGAGCTGATGCCCATATTTCAAGCATTGGGCTCGAATTCCTTACGAATAAGTGGTCCTAGCTGCTCCCCTGGGAGGATTAGCAGTTGATGCCAGTGTGCAAGTCACCTGATCTTTTCAAACAACAATCTGATTGTGTTCTATACAGTATATTCCCATCTTGAGGTCCAGAAGACTTGACTTGTGAAAGCGGTTTCCAAGACTACACAGTCTCCCCTCTACCTCCCAGTTCTTCGTCATCTCCCAGCCCTCTCACTCACCATTTTCTCTCTGAGGCCATTGCATGTGCAGTCTGTCCTGCCAGAATGTTTCCATTTTTATTTACTGTCAAGGTGACCGGGAATCAGCTTTTCTAAGAACTTAACTCAAGAATCTCTTATGCTAAGCTGTCTCACCTAAGTTCCCTGACTGAACCAATTACTCTTTTCATAATTGATCACATAATATTCCTATTCTTATCATAATTATAAGTACCACTGCTCATGGGATCGTTTTCTTCTCAAGACTGTAAATTCCATGAGGTCAGGAACCAAGTACGCTGCCACAGAATGTGGTACTGGCTCCTGGTCGCAGTAGATACTTATCTGATATATAAAGAGCGGTCCTCATTGGCTGGCCTCTGTATCTGGTGTTTGTTTGGCTGAGGTCCTACCTGGGTTCAGTTGTTGAGCCTGGCCTGACCTCCCGGCTGTGCTATCCTAGGCCTTCCATTGGCAGTGGAACACTCTTGGGGTTGGGGGCTGGGCTCTAAGAACTCCAATATCCCTTTCATCGCATTTATTTATTTATTTATTTTTAGGACTTGTCTGAAGCTATTTTAGTAGTTGACTTTTGTGGTTTGGCTGCGGTTCAGTCATTTCCCAGAGAGACGGGGTCCGGGGCCTGTCTCCCTGAGAAGCCGCAATCCCATCCTTCTTGGATAAGAGCTCCCTGGCTCTTCACAGCAGGCTTTCAGAGCTATGCTTCTTGGGGAAGAGCCCAGAAGAGGCAACAGCTGCAGCGTCCCTGTAGTCCCAGGGGCTCAAGAGGTCAAAAGGTCAAGAGGCTTTTTCTTCAGAAAGATAGCCCAGTCAATGAGGTCCAACCAAAAAACCTGACCCTCTCCTGGCCTCTAAACCTAACTTTCTGCTATAGGCTATAAGTGCTGCTGTTTCCCGAGTGATTCTGTGCTATGCATTGTGGCCTAGATGGGTGTGAGCTTTGATGATGACTTGAAAGAAAGGGCTTCCTAGCTTAGTAACTAACAAATTTTGTGCTGGTGTGGGGGGGGGAGAGAGAGGGAGAGAGAGTCTGTGAGTGAGTGTGTGTGTGTGTGTGTGTGTGTGTGTGTAAGCTCTCTACCACTGAGCTACATCCCCAGTTGGGTTTCTTTCTTATATGTTCATCAATTTCCTAAGGACTGAGTGCCGTCCACTCCACTCAGAGTGGTTTGTGCTTCTAGCAGGAAAGCGGCCTCTGGATTGAAGGTGAATATAGAGACATGGCACCGTTAGAGCTATCATCAGGACACCCTCTCTCATAGAGTTACCTTTGACTCTTCCATGCAAATGATTAGATTCAAAAGTGGTACAAACCAATCATGAACAATGAGTATACTCCCTGAGGGAAAAAAATGCTTATTTGGCTAACTCTGGACTAGCAGGGTATCCAGGCAAGAGGTACCACTGACAAGCAAACATGATACAGACTTCAGAGATGTTCATCCACTTTCTCTGTAAGAGTTTGGATCCTGGCAGGGGCAGACCATTTGGTCTCCAGAAAGTCATGTCACGGAGTCACGCAGAAGACACAAATCTGGTATTCTAGCTGGTCCCCTGGGAATCATGTGTGAAAAGGCTGTGATTGAGGTGAATTAATTATGGAAATAAAGAACTGAAGCAAAACCATATGCCTTAGCTGCCTTTGCAAGGCTCAGACCTTGGTCTGAGAACAACATAGAAGGATGAACCGTTTGATTTTGTTCAGGATTTCGGAGGTATCAGTCCATCACTGAATAGCAGACTGGATGGAGCAAGGCAGCATACGCATGGTGACTGTTCTATTTTAGAAGAGATCAAGAAGAGATATCCCAGAAGGACACATCCTCAACATCCTGCTTCCTCCAACAATGCCCCGCCTCTTTCACTGCCATTCTTGATGCCATTAGGTGCATCAAGGAGACAGCCCATTCGTTACACCAGAGGTTTCACCATCTAATTTTCTCCATATCCTTTGCTATCTTTTAGGTAATTCTCAATACAATCAAGTTGAAAATCAAGATTAATTATCACAGCAAGCCATCTTTATGCAAAAATCTGCATTGACTGAAGGAGAAGATATTTAACCCATCCATCCATCCGTTCTTTATTCACCAACAGCCCATTGATCATCAGGCAGGGGGGGCAGAAGATAAAGCAGGTAAAACTTTTCCACTTCATTTTCTTCCCCAGATCGTCCAGTTGTGCTTGCATTATTGATGGGCATGAACAAAACTTAATAACCTTTCTAATTTATTTGGAAGCCAGTCCAGATTAAAGTGAGAAAAGAATAATGCAAGGGAGTGAAGAAATCCTACTTGGCTCTTTGGATCCCCCTTTTCTCATCTGAAAATATGGAATCAATTACATGTTGCATAATTTCCAATGGGCTTTATAAATATAGAATGAAACCAAAATTTTCTCAAAGATCTAATTGGTCGCTGCTCCTCTTTTCACTGTTTTGTGATATTTTACTCCAAAACTTAGTAACTTAAATCACCATTTTATTATTGTTCACAGTCTTGTCCGTGGGCAACGTAATCGAAGCTTGCTGGGACTCTATTCCATGGGCACCGAAACTCGTTCAGCCATAGTCCCATAGTAGGCAGGAGGTTCTGCAAACACTAACATGGAAGCCCATGTCCGGCTCATCAGCTGGGATGCTGGAGCCCCTGACGGTGGTGTACTTTGTTGTTACATGGCAGTTGGAATTCTGACGTGGTATCTCAGAGCTCCCAGGCTATTCCCAGAAATCTGGGCAAGAGATGTAAGGCTTCTTCTGAACTCCCCTTGAACACCTCAGAATGGCATTTCTACCAAACCCTGTTCACCAAAGCAGTTGACTAACAGCAGTTCAGATTCAAGGAAGGCATTGCAGATTCAACTTTTCTGTGGATGAACTGAATGAATCATGTGGAGGCTGGGTATAGACACTGTGAGGGTTAAAGTTCACAGTACGAGAGACCTTCTGTTATTAGTTGAATCACGAGGAAAATGGGTAAAATTAACATTATGAGTGATTTTGAGCATGGGTGGAGTCAGACGGGGAAGACTAAGGCAGGTTCTCTGAGATGGTGGCTTGCAGCAGAAGGCCCAGTGAGAAGAAACAGCAGAAAGACACAGAGGTGGGGACCTAGACGGTCACTGTGGGAAAGAGGAGAATGCAATGGCCCATAAAATACTCAAGCCAGAGTCTGCTTGGTGCACTTCCAGCCTTAGGCTTCTCCTGCCACAAATGTGTGAAGTTGTTATTTTCCTTTCTCCATGGCTTGGTGTTCTGTCTTTCTTGGTTGTGTTCCTGCCAGGGAATGAACTCAGCAATCCTCTAGACAACGGCCAAGCCCCTCCCCTATCCTCCTCCTCATTACAGGTCCCTTAGCTGCAGCATGAAGCAGCTCGCAGCCTTGTTTCTCCAGCTCAAAGCCATGGCAAAAGGATTTCTCTGTTCGACTTGTAACACGGTTTTTATGCTTCGGTGGTACTCACCAGGTGATAGAGAGTATTATGAACCTGCTTCTCCGTCACTGTATTCCAAGATACTGATCACTGGATTCCTCTATGCTAGACCCAGAGAAAATTAAGAGGTTTTCCACCACCCTTGCTGAATGCGCAAAATCATTTTGATGGGTTTCTTTCAGAACTTCATGCAGTAGCATAAAGAGCAACTTGATCTGCTCCTGGTATTAGCAGGGGGCGATCCTATTATCTGTAACAGCGAATGTTCAACAACTCACCATTGCTCTCTAATGGGAATAAAAGTGAAAGCGACCATGGGATTTGGTGTTTGCTCCATATCTTGGTAAACCACGTAGCTTTCACTTCTTGGAAGGAGACAGGGAACAATTTATATTGTAACTTTTCACAATGAACTAACTGTCACCTATGACTCCAGTCTCTGTATCCAGCCACTTTTGCTTCATGCTTTCCTTTGGCAAGAGAGTCTGTGCACAGTGTGATACTTTTGTACAGCACAGGGAGGGCAGCTGGTAACCTACGAAGATTAAAGATCGCCCTGATGACAAGTTTTAATTAGCATGAAAATGGAAGAAACCTTGGTGTGCAGTGGGAAAGAGGCTTCCTTGTTTATATCCTGCTAGGGAATCGATTTCAAAATCATAAAAAAGTAAAGACTCAGATTGCAAACTCAGAAAAGATAATGGCTCCTACCTTTTCCATAAAATGTAAATATCACTTAAGAGCCAGCTTTTACATCTTCTGACTATAATCTTTTATTCTCTTTCCATTATAAAAGAAACGTTTTCAACAAAATGCCTTTACACTTCACCTACAAGGACCACAAAATATTCTTATCACATAATAAATACACAACTTATATCTGTACAATAACCAGGGTCCCTCCCCCATTCTGTCATTGAGACGGATTCCCTGTGCAGCCCTGTGCAACCTTGACCTTGTGATCCTCTTCCTTATGCCTCCCAAGTGCTGGAATTTCAGGCCAGCAGCAGCATGCTTGGCTTGTACACATTTTTCTGCATGATCTATCTTCTACTTAACCCCTCAGCCCAAATCTGGGCTCAGTAACTCACTTACTAGATTTTGGATGAGTTACCAAGAATCTCTATTTCTTAACCTCCTCAGTGCTAATGAAGCATATATCCCTATGTAATGGCCTTCACCATTACAGTAATTAATATAATTTTTAGCACGATGCCTGACACACAGAAGGGACTCAATATATACAATTTTAAATAACACTCAGCCTACACATTCTCATTTAATCCTCAAAACAAGACAAACAGTAGAGAAACAGAGCCACAGTAGGAGTTAAGGTTCCACATTCAGAAGTCAAAGTCCATGGCATCTGAATCCTAGCTCTCTTTTCTTACTAGCTGCTTAGTCTTTGCAATCTTCTACTAGTGAGTACGTCTGGGGTTCCCTTTACAATCTGCAGAATGGGAGCAACAGTAATAGAGGTTAAATGTGAGATTGATGTAAAGAAGAATCTGCGGTGCATTGTAGAGGCCACCATCGTGGCTTGAGGCTGCAGGACGACAATGCATTGTTCTGTGCCAATGGAAATGCAGGCTCTCAGCAAGTGCGTCTTGGCCTATGGCAGGGCTGCTTTCCCAAGTCATGCAGGGCTTGCACTTGGCTTAGTGCTTTCCTCCCATGTCTTGGCCGTCTTAATACATTTCTGAATGAGGGACTATGCTCTTGCATTTTTCACAGGGACCTTTGAGTTATGTAGACATTCCTTCCGGTGATTGCTGGAACTCATTCAAGAGCCCAGTCACTCATAGGTTCTTATCACACTGACCCTTACAGGAAGTGTGCATTTATTTTAGGACATTCTTCAAGTCTGAGATTTTGTAATTCAAGTTCTAAATGTATTTCTAGTCCGAGAGCTCTTTCCTTATTGTCAGAGAAAAGAGTTTAGGGTTAAACTGTGTTCTGGTCTAGCCTGGCCTCCTCAGACCCATGGGTGTAGCATGGTTTATCAGGTTTATCTGGTTGTATCTCTCAGCGTTCAAAGGTTTGTGACACAAGCCCTATGTGACATTTTTGGGAAGTGGAGCCTGATAAGAGGTGATTAGCTGATCGATGTTACTGTCATGGAAAGGAGTAATTACTACACAAGTGGGCTTCTTATGTAAGCAAATGGGGCCTCTCTTGTTCGCTCTCCTTTTCTTTCCTTCTGCATGGGTAGCATAACATGAAGGCCTTTGCGGGACGCTGGTGCCCTGCTCTTGAGCATTCTACCATCCAGGCCTGTGAGACATGCATTCATTTCCCTTATAAATCACACTCTGATATTCTAATCTAACAACATCAAATGGACTAAGACATCTCCTGCGGTTTGAGTCTTATATGGCCCCACAGGCTCGTGCGTTTGACTGCTTGGTGCCCAGGTGGTGGTGCTGTTTGGGAAGGATGTGAGCCTTTAGGGGGTGAAATGTTCCTGAAAGAAGTGAGTCTCTACGGGCAGGCCTCAAGGTTTGGTAGCCCAGGCCCCACTTCCCATCTATTCTCTGCTTCCTGACTATGGACAAAACACAACCAGCTGCCTACCTTGCCAGTCACTATGCCTTCTGCACCATAACGGACCGTGTGGCTCTTTCAACTGTAATTCAGATGCCACCATTCCTGTTTTAGGTGGCTTCTTGTCAGGCAATCAGTCACGGCAACAAGAAAAACAACTAATACGACCCCTGAGTGGGGAGTCACCATGAGAGGCTACACATTTCCACCTCCCTCTCACACAAAGGAATGGATGATGGGTTTTAGCTGTGCATTTACTGTTATGTCATAATGCTATGCAGAAGTCATTGTACTAATACAAAAGAAAGCATGAAATGTTGTTGAATGTGCAGTAGCTTTTCACTGAGTAACTTCTCGACGAATTAATACTAAGTACATTAAATTACTTTTATCTAGGAGACTGAGCATTTATAAGGAATAAAGTCTGCATGTGTGAAACAAGTGGGAAACTGCATTGCACAGTAAATTCTTGAATTGCCAGGTTAATTTTAGTTGACAAGTGCATGCTCCTTATTCCTGATTCAAACCTTACATGCAGCGAGGGTGCAATTAATACGTGTGCAATGAAACACACACACACACACACACACACACAAACACACACAGAGAGAGAGAGAGAGAGAGAGAGAGAGAGAGAGAGAGAGAAAGAGAGAGGCTAGATTTCCATATTAACATATTGGAGGTCGAAAATGAACATGAGTTAGCAGAAAGAACAGTGAGCTTCGAGGTGATACCAGGAGATATGTGAGATCCAGAAAAAAGTTTGAATTCCTGGAAGCCTCAGACACCATGAGCCAAGATAAAGCACATGAATTATTAGAGCTCAGCCCAAGAGAAGAGAAGTTGGTTCACTAGGAAAGAGGCTGTAAGTCACACCCTATGCCAGAGTATGGCGCATGCCCTCACCACAGACTCAGAGTCATGAGCTTCCCTATTCAAAATGTCCAAGTGGCTTCCAAGTCTACAAAGCTCCCAGTAATGACTCCCAACTACTCCCTAATATGACCACTCTCTGTGCTCCCCGCTCCCCATCTCCTTCTGCTCTAGGACGTTGTTCTGGTCCTTGGAGAGATCTTGTATAATCTTGAAGAACTTTTCTAGCATTTTCTTTGTTCTTTACTTTATTCAGTATTCCGTTCAAAGAACCCAACCTCAGGACAAACTTCACCAGCCACCATATAAATTAAGACAGTACCCAGCCTTCATCTTTCTATAGCTTTGAAAAACATATTATTGATATTTTATTTACCTAATGGCCTAATTAATGGTTCTTTTTCTCCATCAGAATATGGACACAGTTTTATGTTTTGTTCACTGAGGGTATCCACAAGAGCTTAGAGTAATGCCTGGTATAGTCAATGTTTAAAGCTTGGTCAATACTTGTTAGAAGAATAAATGAATGTGTGAATTTGTTTAAAAACACTTAAAATAGAGAAATGAATTAAAGGAAGAAGAGCAAGTAATCTACTCATTCCACCTTAAGAGAGGTCTGAGAGGGGTGGGGATTTGAGAAATGATGTCACGGTGAATGGACCACACTTGGACCAAGAATTTTGTAGACAACAGTGAGTCAACAAGTTTATAAACGTTTTGCACACTGGAAGTCTGTTCTGTCTTCTGCAGTTGTGGTCACTGACATCCGCAGTGGCTCACCCATTTTCCATGGCGGTCATTGTTGCAGAAAAGTATTTCCCAGGCGTTCTCTGGCAGGTTCCCTCAGCATGGCACCTTCATGGCTCATCAAGGGCACTAAACACTGAGGCTTCTTGCTACCTTGGGACTCAGTCTTCTCTTGTTACTAAGGAAAGCAGATTCCAAACAACGGCATTAGGACGAGGAGGAGGAATGAGAGCCAACCAACTGAAGAAAACAATTAATTCAATTTGTGAGAAAATATTCTAAAAAGGACTGTGGGGTTTGCAGTATCCATGATAGATGTTATTGCCATTACAAATCCCCCACCCTTCGTCATTCTATTGGTTCCTTCAGAAACATCCTAAGTCACACAGTCCACCAGTAAGTGGATATGAGTGTGTGTTATCTCCATAATGCTATCACATTTTAGGTCATGTCCCAAACATGGAAAAATGTGTGTTAATAGGCCTTTAAATTCATTACTTCCAATCCATCCAAAACAAAATATGTAAGAGCAGCAGAAAACCTCAGCAAACATCAATACATTAGCATTTATTCCAGCCTGTCTCTACTAGTTCTAACTTAAAAAATCCTTAGATTTTGCACACCATAATATGTCTTTCAGGAGAAACTTCTGAACCTGATTCCATCTGGTTAAAAGCTTTTCTCTATGCCAACCAAACAACTGTTTGGTCATCAAGAGATCGTGTACTGAGCACTGTCCAGGGTTTGCTACGTTGCTGCTTTTAAAGATGACTATGCCAGCCCCCTACCTTTCCTCCAATCCTGTCTCTGCCCCCTCTAAGTTCCAATATTCAAGAAACTGAACCGATTTATCTTGCTGTGCTGCTTAATGGGGCACTCATTAGCCACACATGACCATTTATATCAATTAGGATGAGTAAAATAAAAATGTATTTGGAGTTCTTTATAAGCACACAGGACTGGGTGACCTCCATATTGTATGTCACAGATCTAGATTCCCATCATCACATAAAGTTTTGCTGGATAGTGACAACCTCAAGATTCTAAAGGTTGGATAATTGACTAATTTGAAAGATCACAAAAAGTTAATTGTCTTTGGCTGAGCTTGCAGGACAAAAAAGAAGTTTGAAAGGGTGATTTTGTCACTCTCCTTGTATTTTTAAAACTATGTTTAAAGATTTTACTCTTATTTTTAATGATGTGCATATGTAGGGTGTGCTTGTGAGCATGTGAAGCAATCCTGCAGAATCCAGAAGAGGGCATCAGTCCCCTGAAGCTGTAGTTACAAATAGTTGAGAGCAGTCCAGCCTGGGATACCAAACCGAATTTGGGTCCCCATTGCAGTAAGTACTGCTAATCACTGGCCTATCCATCCAAGCCCTGTTACTTTGGTTAAGACAGTAGATGATGTTGGATACAAGTTACATAAAAAGCTGACGGATTGGCTCATTGAGTAAAGTATTCCTTGAGACCCATTGAAGTTTCTGGAGGTCATAGAGGTCTCACTCAATGGAACCGGAATCCCCAAGCAAGGAGGAAGAAATTTCTCCCTGTCTCACTGACAAATGAGTACAAAACAAGAAGACGGCCCAAAGAGGAAGCCTTTACCAGACGTCAGGCATGCTAACATATTGATCTTGGATTTCCAGTCTCCAAAACTGGGGGAAGAGAAATTGTTGTCCATTAAGCCATCTAGTCCCTGATTTTGTCCCAGCAAACTAAGACAGAAGGAAATGATCTTCCCCCCAGTAAATCTGTAAACCCACGTTCATGCTTTTCTTTTCTCCTAGTGTAGGGAAAGGGCAGTCTCACAACTACTGCTCCAGTTTCTGAAAGGCATTGCTCATTTGATTCAGCACTCATGGATTTCATAAATCAATGACTCCTCTTTGAAGAAGCATTCTGAATACTCCACAAATATATTTTAATGTTTCCCATTTTGGAAAAAATGTAATCCTTACCGTATGCCCACATCTTCCTCACACCACTCCCCAGTCCATCTCCACCAAGTATTGACCCACTCCACACGTTGCTTCTATTTTCTCACCTCCTCTCCACCCTTCTTCCACTGCAGTTCACACTAATTCTTGCATCTCCCGGATGCTGCAGTCACCTAATGCTGTCCATCAAAGTGTGTGATATGAACTTTCTTGTTTGAAACAACAATAGTTCTCCCACCAAGCTTAGCAAAGCCAGCGGGGCAGCTGGAGACTGGAGACCAGAATGATCTGAAGGCTCTTACATTGCCATGCCTGGCAGTAAATACTAGACAGAATCAAAACATATGGATGCTGGAACAGCTGCAGTTCCTTGGCCATCTCTCAAAAGAGCTGTGTGGTCTCTCCATAGGAGCTTACTAATATGGAATCTTTACAGCAGCCAGCTTTTTTACACATTGGCTCAAGAAAACCAAAGAGCATGCCCCAAGAGAGAAGCACAAGCAACAATGAGTAGAAAAAAAACTTATCCTAAAACTGAGCAATACAAAACTACTGTGTCTTCTGCTTCTGAACTCAGTGGTCATGTATTCAGATCTGAGCAGAAGAGAAGGATTGTCTCTTCCCTGCTGTGCCCAGTGTCTCATCTGGAAGGTTCAGAGGTAGGGTCGAAGTGAGGCTAGAAGCACACAAGCTTCTGGTAAGATAAAGCACCTCAAGAGCTGGTAGCGGGATTCCAGAAAAATCAAATAAAGACAGAAACAGAAGAAACTAAAGCCACTGAAACCAATGCAGGCAAAGCCATTTGGAATCAGGACGTGGGCATCTGTACATCAAGGCTCTATCATAAGGTTTCATCATGTTGTTGAGCTTGAACATCACATTTATTCTGATGGCTCCAAAGTCCAATGCCAAAGCTTTACCTTAACCTTTGGTGTCCTCCTTTGGCTATTCAAACTCACCAAGTCCAGAAAGGTAACCTTAGATTTCGCCATCATTCTTCATACATCTGTGTTTCATCTGTAAACAAATTCTATTCTTCCATCAGTGCCATTTCAGAAACCACCCAGGAACATGTTAGGGTTAAAGATTTCTGTCCCTAAACAATACTGACATCTACCTTGCAATGACTCTCTGATGACAAGAGCCCAAGAAATAGCTTCCTATTTTATCTGTCTCAAAGGAATTGTTATTCTATTAAATGGCATTAACCTTGCTTAGAAGCCTATGCTGTATGGTGTAATTTTTTTTCCTGTGTTAGACTGGCAAGGTTCTTCAAGATGCACAGTTCTTTTTAATAAGATATATTCTTTATAATTTAATAATTTAACTTAAAATTATTTATTGAATGTCTATCATTTGCCAGTCATTGTCCTAGTTGCTGGGGAGACAGAGGTATACAAAACTCAGCTCCTAATAGGAACAGGCAGACAATTTTAAAAAAAAGCATGTAAAATGTGTCAGGTAGTGATAAGAACTGTACAGAGAAATTAAACCATGTGAGGGAGACAGCAAAGGATGGAATAGCCTGGGCCAAGTGCTGTTTTCTCTCTGTCACTCAGGGGAGGTATCCCTTTAATGAGATGGCAGGGCTGGTTTGAGGGTACAAGAGAGCAAGTGTTCTAGGCAGAGAGAAGAGTAAGTTGAAGCCCCCCCTCCCCGTAGGCTGATGGCTGATTGACATATTTAGTAAATGTTAGGAGGCCAGTACAGGAGAATGGTGTGGGTGAGGGCAGCTGTGGTAGAGAGGAGGCTGGGAAAGTGGATCGGGACATTGATGCTTATTGGTGCAAACTGAAATGAAACAAGACAGAGTGGTCTTATTTTCCAGGATTTGTCACATGTCAAGTAGAGAGAATACATTATCAGAGGGAAAGAACACTCTAAGGTGTGTGTGTGTGTGAGAGTGTGTGTGTGTGTGTGTGAGAGAGAGAGAGAGAGAGAGAGAGAGAGGGAGGATTTTATTCAGGAGCACTTTGGTAAATGCAAAACATCCCATGTCATACCTGCACAAAGCTATCACCAATATGGGAAGCTGGTGCTGTTTCCAGTTGAGTTTGCTATTCACTGGAAGGGCGGTCAGTCAGTGTGGCTTCAACTTAGAAATCCAGTAGTTCCTGTCTTGTCTAAGCCACATCCAGCTAATCGTTTAACTTCTCTGGGTGTTATCGTACCAATGACTAGACTGACAAAGTATCTAGCCATGCTTAGCATGGTGCTTGTCACAAGTGAAGGCCACCGTAACTCAGTTCACCGGGCTGTCACTTCCCTGTGTTTCCTGACCCTGCTCTGTGTATCCTCCATCACAGTGATGAGCACGTGACAAGGTACTTGTTTTCTCCATGGCCGGCTCCTGTGAGGGCTGCTTCCCTCTGTTCTCACTCACTGGTTCATCTCCAATGCCTAGCAGGATGTCTGCAAGACAGTAAGTCGACGAGCAACATTTGTGGAATGAATAAATGGAAAAGGCAAGGGTGGTACCCAATCATGAGCCTTGATGTTGGGATCCATAGCTCTGAACTCTACCACAGAGCACTGTCCCCTCACACCATTGTCACAGACATTAGGCAGCCGAATGCCCTGGGTTGAAACGTGACAAGTTGGAGAGCTCTCATAGTAATCTTTATCAGAACAAGCAGCTAGTTTTTTTTCAACTACAGCCTAGTGAAGTCCTTTGGGGCCGCTCTTTGCCAACCACCCCGCAGCTGAGACCAGGTAGCTACGTTCTGGAAATTCCTTCCATTAGTAACTGCCAAATAGTCCTTTCCTCAACTGCTTTGGCTTACACCTAAGTCACATATGTCGGCGTGTAATTTCTCCAAAGGGCTCTGTCAAACACTTCAGTGCCTGGAATTAGAGTGGCTGTGTGCGTTAGGCCGTTTACAGCCTTCTCTTTCTTATCCACCAGAGATTATGCACAGAACGATGGAAGGGAGTGAGAGTTCCTGGAGCCACATTTGGCATAATCAGCAGGAACTTCACAAAGAGCATCTTGCTCATTTCCCCGAGAGCCGAGAGAGGCCCGCAGAGGCTGTTGTACACAGCAGGGATTATACTGCGTGTGTCATTCCTGTTTTGTCCTGGGGAAGCATGGGCTCTAGTTATTGTTGCATCGTGTCAGGTTTAGCTAGACTCTCCACACACAGCTCTCGCAGGTAGAAATTAAGTGGAGCAAATGGAAAGAGCAGGCTTTAGCGGTCACAAAACAACGAAAATAATAACCCTAAACAAGAAAGTCTTTTCCACGGGAGATCTATGGGTTTTGTTCCTTCTCCTCAATAAGATTTGTATTGTACACTTGGCCACCTTTTCTCACTTTCTTCTCGCTTTAGTGTTTGTGGCTCAAACCCTGAGAACCATATATGGAAACTGCCAGTGTTTGCAACCCGTGGTGAAGAAATTGTCCCCTCCCCCCCTCTCTCAGCACCCTGCCTGAGTCTGGAGACTTCACCTTCCAAGACATTAGTCTTCACGCTGTTGTCACTAGGCAGCAGCTCTCAGGGAAGTATGACAGAGCCACAAGAGCCTTGGGAGGTGTTGCTCACTCCTCAAGGGAAGGAAGGTTTGCAGGATGACATCAGCTTCCTGAATAGAGATCTAATAGGAATGAGGGTAGATTTAAATAATAGCAGTGTCTTTCTCTCCTTCTAGATCGAGGCTGCCAGAAACTGGGAGGGTAGGGTTTGTATTCATTATACGACTGGGGTGGGCCTAGGGAGGGTGGTTTCCATTAGCAGAACAGGACCCGTGGGCATTCGTTTGGGAGTGAAAGGAAGAGGTACTTCTTCTGGTCATCTGACTGGGCAGAAAATTATGGGAGGGGTGGAGCTAGTACTGACCTGTGGCAGTGATCAGAGAACTCTCTGGATGTGTGACTAGGAGATGTGACCTGGCATCTACAGAGGTGAACCGGTATAGACTTGGACCGAGTTTCTAAAGATGTTACAGTGATGGTCAATGTCAAGGCTATAGTAGTAGAAAACAAGTATGGATGAGTTAGCGTTGAGAGGAGACTCACCCCCTGGAAGGCAGAAATGGATGGAGAGATGAGGCTCCACCACCGAGTGCCCTCTACCCCAGGAGAAGTAAACCATTTCCGTCCGTGATCCCCAGAAAAATTTAACTAAATCAGCTTGATAGGTGGGAAATTCTGGGTCTATGATGGTGTGTTTATGTCTGTTTGTGAATGGGGGGCGGTGGGAGAGGGAGAGAGAGAGAACGTCCATCTGGTAGAAGGTGTTTTAAAGAGGACAATGGGGCAGCTAAGGAGGTGGGTTGTGCTGTCACTCGGGGATGATGAGATCGCTTTCACTGTTTATGAGGCCCTTCCTGCTTGGAAGGGACTCAGTGCAAACTGCAGAAATTGCTTTCATTCTCATAACAGATGCCTCTCCGAAGCTGAAGTTGGGCTGCTTCCCTGCAGCTGATATTGGATCTTTTATGTTGTTCTAAATTAAATTCAGAGCAGTTCAGTCCATGCCACAAGCCCTATTATGTGGGCTTCCTTGGACTAAATCTGTGTTTATGGGAACATAAAATACATGTTGTCCTTCTCATTGGATTTCGTTATTGATGATGAATCCTAATATGTGCCCATCAACGGCCTTTTTAATCACTGTCAGAGTCGTTCTTTTCCACTGCTGTCGGATTTGAGGCAGCAATGATGGCTTTAAAATACGGCCTTGACTATGCTCCACTGTATTTAGGGCTAATTAAGGGTAAATAACTACTCCCAGTGAGGGGAGCCGCATCCAAGCAAATCCTTGACAAGCACAGCCTTTCCCTTGGACAAACACATTTGTATCTGCTGCCAGGAAATATTTCCATCATAACCATAAGAAAATCTGTGGCCCCCCCACCCCTTACCCCCTGTGGACAATGTCAAGCTGCTTTGATATAAGGAGGGGAAAAGAAGTTATCAGTCAAGGCCAGGAAGTGAAACACAAGAAGCATTTCATTAAGAGAGAGAGAGAGGAAAAAAAAAGTCTGTAATCCCCCCCTTACACTGTATCCCCAGTTCCATTTGGTTGCTCTCCTCAGCTGCGTGAAGCAAATGAACGCAATCACAGGCTCTTAGCTCCCACTCAAGCTCGACATTTCCCCTAAATCTTCCACCTCCTCCCACCCCCACACCTCTGTGATGCCACACAATTCATTCATTATATTTTGAAGGTTACAGTCAATTGCCACAAGGCAAGAATGCAAACCGGCTAAGAGCGGCGTTCCTGAGCGCCACAGGTTTATGCTGATTTCACTTCCATAGGCTCTCAGGCAGAGATGGGCTCTTAAAGTTTGCTTTAACTGGGCCTTCCAATTATTTCTTACATTCCATGTTGAGAGTTACAGTGACTTTGCAAATTATACATTTTAATTTTTTTTTGTTTTCACTCCCATTGGACGCTCCCAGCTATTATTTTTAAATGTATTTCTTCTAGCTGATAAGATGAAGTATCTTCTTTGGAGGGGGATGAGAAAGAAATGTACATACTCTTAGAAAAATAAAGTGGGCCAAATGTAGAAGGAAAGCGAGTCTGAGTTGCCCACATGAAGACATAAAAAATAGCTTTCTTATATTTATCCCAATTTATGGAAATGTAAGAAAATTCTGCTATACAATATAGAGTTAGAACAAATTAACATAATGAAGAAATATTAAAAATGCAAACACCCTTAAATAAGAACCTCTTACATCCTTTCCACAAAGAGTAACTGAATACCAACAATGGAATTCTTGACCAGGCACTTTTGCTGATTTCTCTAGCTAAGGTTTCTTTCCGATTTTTCAAAATTTATTTTTAACTTATTTATATGCATCTACCTGCTTCTCTGTTTTTATGCTGTGCTCCTTTGATGTTCACAAAGGCCAGAAGAGGGTGGTGGATCCCCTAGAACTAGAGTTACAAGATACTGTCAGTTGCCTAGCAGGAGTACTGATAACCAAACATGGTCCTCTGCAAGAAAAACAAATGCTTTTACCCATTGAAAGACATCTCTCCGGCCCCTAGTTAAAGTTTTTTAACTTGAGTTTCTCATGATTCTTTATAGCTAGGAACAATAATAATCTTCAAAAGTATCTTTAATTAATTGGTGCCCATATTCTAAATGTCTCTGCAGAGTGAGTACGATAGTTGAGTTTGCTTAGTCTACTCATAGGTCATTGTTGGGTGCCTACTCTATGTCAGGTTAAGTGCTGAGGAGTCAACAATAAGAGCGATGGCTGTAGTCTCTGAGCCTACGGAACTCACAATCCAATAGCTGAAATATTCACAGCATATAGGACTATCCTGTTAGAGTCACGTATCCCATGACCATGGACTTAGTGCTTAGCAGATGGGGCCAATTAGAGGGAATCACCAGAAAATGACTTGAGAACAAAGGTTGCAATGGGAAAGGCAGAAGGGTGGGAGAAGATGAGGTAACAGGTGGGAGAGACGAACCCTACCAAGGACTTGAAACTTCAGCTTTAGGGAGAATGGAAAACTTAACTTAGCCAAGGTGACTTGGTCTGCTTTACATTGTGGAATGCTCTCTGCCTTTGTGGAGACTTGGCTCTTAGACAGAGTTGCCAAATAAAACTTAAGATGGCCAGTAGATTTACATTTCAGATAAACAGCCGGTAATTTTAGTATGACGCAAATTTTGAAGGGAACATACTTACATGAAACCAAACAAAACCCTTTTATTTGTGGCAGGAGCTCCTGAAATAAAATGCGGGGCAACTCGAGAGCCACTCTTACCTGGTACTTGGTTTAAGGCTCCCCTATCCCACCCGCTTCCAAGTTGATCCCTGGGAGCTCCTCATTGGGAGTTATAATGGCAAGGCGTAAGTCTAAGCCCATGGACAGCAATTCATTTCTCTGTGGTTATTTCGTTGAGGCAGGGCCTTACAGCATAGGAGAAATTTAGGTTGCTCTACTAACTGTAAGTCTCAGATCAAGGTTCATGGTGGGGTTCCGGTAAAGGCTCTCTTCCTGGTATATTGATGGCCTTTTTCTCATGGCTCTCCTTACAGGTATGGGGAGTAAAAGCTTGGCTGTGCCTCCTCCTTAAGCTGTTGATTCCACCCTGCAGGTCTCACTGCCATTATATCAACACCTCCAAAGACCTCGTGTTCAAGCGCCATCATACTGTGGGGGTAGGATTTCCACAGGAGAATTAGGGGAGAGAGTTGGTGAGATGGCTCACTGTGGGTAAAGGTACCTTCCAGCCTGACTTCAGCCTTCAGCATCCACTTGGTAGAAGAGAAAACAAAAAAACTCCAGAGTTGCCTTCAGACCCCAAAATGTATGACCCCCCCACATA
Source organism: Ondatra zibethicus (assembly GCA_004026605.1). NCBI lineage: Eukaryota > Metazoa > Chordata > Mammalia > Rodentia > Cricetidae > Ondatra > Ondatra zibethicus. The sequence continues at coordinate 64,811 of PVIU01003896.1, read as the reverse complement.
TGGTATGCATGTCTCCCTAAATAATAGATAAAATATTTTTAAAATTAAGATGACATTAGAAGAGAGAAACGGGCAATTTATTATATTGTAAAAGTGTCTTAAACTTTGATTTTGCTTTATAATATACTAGTTAGTACAAAAGCTACATTATTTTTGCCTCAAGTCCTCAACAAAGTTCATATTCCACAAAAAGGTATGCTTTTTTCTGACCTTTGTCTGACCCCCTGACAAGGTTCTCATACACTTGGTTATTGGTGTTGCAATTCGAAAAGTCCGGTCTCAGATTTTTAACTGTCTTTAACTAGGAGAGATGGATCAACGGACAAAAAGTATAGACACAGCCTTCTTAAGAAGGACTTCCTTCAGGCATTACATTAGTAAGTGAAGGTCCACGTTCTAGAACCAACAAAACAGATTTCCCCTCTTCTTTTCTAAGGCCAACCCTTCACAAATATCCATAGCCATCCTGGGAGATCATAGCATTTCTTTGTTAGTTCACACATCAGTGTTTTGTTGTCATAATTATTCTGTAATACAAACAACCACAAACCTTAAGTGATGGAAAATAATAAACAACAATCTTCACTCATGACTGAGCCGGCTGGGCTGCCTGCCATTCTTGGCTGGGCTTGGGTAAGCAGTCATTCCCATATTGGCTGAGGGTCACTCTAATACCAGGCAGTTGGCTGGCTTTAACCTCGTGTCTGGTGGTCTTGGCCATCCCAGGCTGGCCTTGCTCCACGTGATCACTCACTCCTGAGCAAGCTAGCCCAGGCTTGTTCCCAGGACAGAGAGGATAAAACCGAGATGTGAAAGCTGCATATGGCCTGGGTCATAGGTGAGACTGCATCCTTTTGGCCAAAGTAAATCAAGACACCAGCCAAGATTGAGGTAACAGGCAAATAGGCTACTTATTCGATGGGACAAGTGACAAAGCCACATGGTGAAGGTCATAGACCAAGCATGGAATGTAGAATTGTGGCCACTTTCTGAAGCAATGTGTCACAAGTAGATATTCAGGGTAATATTTTTTATAAGCAGTACAGTGTGTTTATATTATCTTTTTCCATACTTCTTAAAGAAGCCGGGGAAGCTTATGGGATCTTAAGATGAAATATTGATGTGGTAGAAAGGATTCTAAACCATCGTTGTGCATAATTTTCAACTATTTATATGGACTTATTGGAGGAAAGGAATGCAGATCTTCCCAAACACTGACTTACAGTGGTTGACTGGGGGGAGGGATGACTGGTAAACTAGGCCGGACCCTTGAGCACAGTGAGATAGATTTATGAGAAATGTATTAGAGCAATCTGCTTGAGCAAAGCTTTCACTCACATAGAGACACAAAGGATTTGTTCAAAATGTAGAGAAGAAAAATTATTCAAATCAGCAATAGTTACGTAGAGAGAAAACAAGTCATATTTTTGAAGGTAGGTCATAAAAGTTCAACAATGATAAGCCAGACTTACAGCCTATAAAATGTAGCCTTGGCTGGCCTACAAGTCTCCATGTAAACCAGGATGGCCTTGAATTCACAGGGATACATTTTTCTCTGCCTCCCGAGCATTGAGATTAAAGGCTTGGGATCGTCATATATATATTTGCTTCAGGCACTTGCTTCCCTTTATTTAGAACTCAAGATGGAAAGTGGGAGAAGGAATAAAAGGAGTTAGCTGTTGGCCCTGGCCAGAATGCTCAGCAGATGAAGGGACCTAAGTCTGAGGACCAGAGTTTGACTCTGAAGGAGACAATCAACTTCCTGTCTCCCAAAAGTTGCTAAGAGAGGACAAATGGCATGGCCACATTCACATGACCAGTGATGACTGATGCTGGGCCCAGAGTCCTGCTTTCTTGCAGTCATTTTACAACAGACTAGTTCCAACTCAGGTACCCTCACCTTTGCGATGTAAAACTTAAAGATTGGACTTCTATTCAACTTCACATGAATGTCTTGCTCTTTCTTCATTCTCTTGTTCTAAAATGATTTTACTAAGCCAAAGAGACAGAGAGATCTGCCCTCAGGGGGAAAGTCAGGATGATATCATGAGCACAAATAATCCAGTAAGTCCAAGACTTACGAGTCAGGAGAAGGACTTCAGTCTGTGTGCGGATCTGGGGAAATGGGAGTGCCTGGAGCATCACCGCCCAGTCACTCAGGCAGAGGTGAGGTCATTACGAAAAAAACACACAAGGACTCATTCATTCATCTCTCACATCTCCTCTACAGTTAGGATAAACAACTTTCAAATGCAATTCCTGTCAGCTAAAAGAAAAAAAAATCCATTGCTGCAGCTGTCAAATAGTATTTGAAAATTCCCTTTCTTTTTTTTTCTTTTCTTTTTTTTTCCACATTTAATTTTTTATTATTGCATTATAAATAGTACCATTCAAAATTTCCACCTCCTCCGCTCCTCCCATTTCCCTCCCTTTCTGTGTTTCCTCCCAAACTACTGCCTTTTGCAGGAAGTTTCCTGAGTATCAAACCATCATCCTAATTATTCTCTGACCAATTCCATCATGGCTCACCTAATGCTAGACAACCCAGGCTCCAAGGTAGTTCTAGCTCCAGTCAGGGGTTGTCCAGAATAACAACAGCAGAACGCTTAGGAGTCAGGGCTGGGCCCTGCAGCTGGGCCACATGTGACCTGTCTGTCTGGTGAGCACTTACTTCACAGCTTGGAGACATAGGTGACGGGCTGGAAATGTCCCAGGGGAACGTTTACAAAGCAGCTAAAGAGATGTGAGCCAAAACCTGAAGCAATCATTTGACAGTCTAGTTCTGACTCGATCCATGAGAGAAAAGTGCTCCGAACAGTTGCAAAAGCTAACAGAGTATAAAATTGTCAGTCAGTTCCCCAAATGGAGTTCAGAGGTCAGTGCCTCCCACATCCCTGGCTTGGCTTCTCTTGGTGATTTTCATCCACCGGAAGCCACACTTCCCACCCCCAGGCTCCCCAGAGGCAGGGCAGAGGCACAAAAAAAGGCTGAATCCAGCTTCACAGAACTGCTCTTCTGTAAGACACTTGCCTCTTTGAAAGAAAATGAGGGAGAAATGCTGGCATTTTGTGGATGGATCTCTTGAGACAGTGTTATTTTTTTTTAATAGGAGGCTATCAAAAGAGGCACTCAATACTGAAGCTGAAAGTTAGAGTTCCAGAATTACTAGGAAAGTGACATCGGCCTTAAGAGATGTAGTTGAGAAATATGCATCTCCCATCGCTAAGAGTTATTCCGTCTCATGGAATTCAGTAGCCTCTATCTAAAGAGTAGGAGAGGGAGGTCAGCGCCTCTGGCTAAGATGGCCGTTATTGACGGTGCAGCAGTATGCGAAGGAAATCCTGGCTGACCCTGAGCACTCAGACTTGAGAACCCTGTGCGATCTCTGAGGGTGACACTTACACAGCCACTAGTGTGAGGGTGAGGAGAACCTATGCTTTCCCAGTATCTTTCCATAACTGGCCTGGTAAACCAAAGAGTATGCCCTCTCTTGACTAAACATGGTCAGCTACAAAGGGCACTGCAGAGGAGATGGGGAAGGGAAAACCAGGCTCCTGTGACCCTAAGGATGGCAATAATGTGACTCAGAAGATCCCTACTTCCCTTCGGAATGTGAGGCTGCCCATTTCCATAGACACCTTTGTATTGATCATTGAGACTGATCTGATTTTCTGGGCTGGCCATCAGGTCCTCTCTTTTCTAGACTGGCATTCTCTCATCTTCACTCCGGTGTTCTACAGTTGGGCTGGCATCTTTCACTGACCTTCCAAGGATACTCCTACTCTTCCTGCCCTTCTACTCCCCTTCTCAAAGAGAAAACATCAGGATCAGCCTTACCACACCGTCACATCTCAACTACAAATGACTTTGACTCATTCTTACAGCAAAGAGGAGCAAGTGAGAACATGATCCTTACCAATTTGAAAGCAACTCCTTCGAATAGTGAGGACTTGGGTATCAGTCCTGACTTTCTGTCTAAGGGTTCGTCTTCAGAAATAACCCAGGAAAATAATCCTGAGTCATTAGCAGTCTGGTGTATACCCATCAGGAACTTGTCTGAATTGTCTTTCGGCTAAGGCCAGAACTAACCAGAATCAGCGTGCAGATTAATAATAACCCTCCCCTTCAACTTAACTGCTTGCTTTAATTAGCAGTAGAGCAGGAAAATATGAACTCAAAAGACTAACATCAGAAAAATCAAATGGAAAAAGTAACAATGCATCTATGAGAAGGAAGACGAGGCGAGGGAGAAAAGACAATCATGATTAGGAAGACTGTTTGGGCATTCAGAGTTTTAAAAATTCCATATTTTTATAAACTTCAGTTCACCAAAGATTTTTCTGGGACAGTTGTATGGTAGGCAATCTGTTAAGTCCCGGACATAGAAGAGACTAAGACTCTCCTACAAACTAAAAGCACATGGTAGATATTCAATAAATGTCAGTTCTCTTTTCTTCTGCTAGTGAGAGCCTGTCTGTATTAATGAATATTTATCATGGTTGCTAAGGAGTTTTTTTTGTTTTTAAAAAAAATGTACTGTGGTAGATAAGGCTAAGTAGCCTTCCAAACAGTCTCATCTTGTCTGGGCACATGAAGGACTGCATTTCCAAGCCTCTGTGGTGATATTTTGTTTGTGATCTAACAAAGAAAGCTTGCCTGAAGATCAGAGTGCAGAGCTAAGTCACTAGTTACCCATAGAGGCCAGTCAGTGGTGGCACACACCTTTAATCCCAGCACTTGGGAGGCAGAGGCAGATGGATCTCTGTGAGTTCAAGGCCACCCTGGGCTACACAAGATTGATCCAGTCTCAAAGAGAAACAGAGCCAGGCTGTGGTGGCTCACACCTTTAATCCCAGTACTTGGAAGTCACATGCCTTTAATCCCAGCACAAGGGAGGTGGAGACAGGAAGGGATAAGGCTAAGTGGAGAGAGGAATATAAGTGGGGAGGAGACAGGAGTTCATCATTGTATTCAGTCTGAAAACTTGTAGAGACAGGATATCCCATTCGGTCTGAGGATTCAGTAAAGGTAAGAACTTGTGACCGCCTGCTATGCTCCTCTGATCTTCAGGCAAGCTTTATTTGTAAGATCACAAACAAAATGCCACCACAAGCCTCTTCCTCAAAAAGTGTGACATGTGGTTGAGTTCTGGCCAACAGAATGCCATCAGGAGTGGGGCCTTGATTCTAGACTGAAGATGTTTATGAGTCTCTACACTTTGCCCACATTCACATTTTGGCTTCTACAGCACATAAAAATGATTGGCCTTTATCTTGATTATAATGGAGGTTCAGGCGCTCTCGGAAGTCTGCTATCAGGGACACCTATAATCAGAATTACTACAAGTAAAATCCTTAGGAGTTAGTAGGAGATAGATTACAGGGTAGATTACTGGAGATGGATAAGAGGGTCAGAGAGACCAACCAGCAGGGTATTATAGAAACTTAGGCGAAAATTGTGAGAACCTAAATTAAACATTTCCATTGTGAGGCTGAAAGAGCTGAATAAATACCCTGTTTCCAGGTCTCAGTTAAGCGAGGCTACTTGAAGGCTGGTGAAGTCAGACATGATAGTTCTGTCTTTACTCAGCACCTCACAGGGCACAGCCAGGAGCCACGGCTCCCAGAGCTTCCTTTCATTTCTTCTTCATGCATTTCTCTTTCTCTCCAGTCCAGGCGCTCACACACTCTTCAAGCACCAGGCTAGCTTAGTGAGCACACCACAAAGAAGACAATGCTGAAAAATACTTCAAAATGTAGGATTTCTCATTGCATCCAAATCATAGCCAGAGAACACCAGAAGGTCTTGGAGGACAGTATCCCTTGGCCGAAATTCCATGCTTGGTCGTTGGGAGGACTCTTGCTGAAGAAACAAATGCTAGTGAGAGAAAGGAGGCAAGAGAAACACATAGACGGGTTTCCAATCTGAACTGGTCAGACTCGAGATCTCCAGAGTAAATTGGGAGCATGGGGGTCACGGGAGAGGGTAGGAGGCAAGGGGGAGGGAGAGAAGGGCACGGAGAAAAATGTATAGCTCAATAAAAACAATGAAAAGAAAATGAATCGGTCAGACTAGAAAGAAGAAAAGACAAAAGAGTGCTGTGATTAACAATGTGTCAGCCCAATGAAGAAAATAAAGAATACATATGTGTATATTAATATGTGAATATCCCAAAATATATTAATCTCTAGAACTTAATATTTGAATTTTTTTGATGATGAGTTTGTGAGTGCTATATAAACTCTCCACAATTTTGGGAAAAGCTATGTATCACTTGGCAAAATTGATATGAGAAAGAGGAAAATATTTCCATAGTTTGAGATATTTTAGCTGTGACTATGAGAAGAGGAAACTTTTAAAAAAACACCTTAATGTCTCATAGAGTTATTGGTAGACAGAAAAATGGCCCATTCTTTGAAGATAAAATGCAATGTTGGATTCAAAAGGGAAACATCTACTAATAGAAACAGCAATGAAATCTGACTGGGAAAGCAAGAGTTCATAGCCAAACTGTGCTATAGCCAAACTGCGCCATTCTTCTGGTGAGTGAGGCTCACACAGAAGAGCTGGCAAAAATATTTCTTATTCAACTGTCTCATGGAGTCGTACAAAAACCATTGGAAAATGAAAACATTTTATTCCCTCACCGGAGAGGATGTACATTCTTCGTCGCCCTCAACATACTGCAAATATGTACAAAGCTCTTAGAGGAACAATGCAAAACAGTGAACGAATGCCTTGGTGTGTGGCAGAGGTGGCAGCTAGGCATGAATCGAAGTTCTGTGTAACAAATGTCCAACCCTTGCTGGCAATTCTTCTTCAAATGAGATGGATATACCCCATGGATTCAAAATCAAAATGACTTCCAAGGGAAATAAAAGTTGAGCTGACATTCTCTCTAAAGCATGCTTTTAACATAAACTGACTGCCACTCATGTTCAACCCACAAAAAAATATATATGCAAAATGTGACGGTTACAACAAAGGGGAGTCACGGGGTGGAGGCACTTGCCTGAAGATGTGGCATTACCAAAGCATCTGAGATTTAATAATGTGATCTCAATTCCTCGTTTTTCAAGCCTATCATAATTCAAGTTTCCACACTGCAGCTTGTTTCCAAGATATCGTTGCTAACCTCTCTCAATCTACTTAATAAGTTTGGAGGGCAGTTATCAACACTAATGAGCAAGCCACCACAATGATGACAACTTATACCAGTGATGTTTAGGTATCACACCTTTTGCCAATGTCGGTCCAGAAATGAAGACTGGGCTTCAAGAAGCAGCTCAATCTGCTAATGTTGTTGTGATTCTACGATCTCTCTGAAGGAAAGTCTTATTTCACTACAAGTTACCAAAAGAACCAGTTGAAGGTCAATCGGGCTCTGGCTGGGTCTTTCACCACAGAGATGCACACATGTTATTCTGCACTGAACGAGGAGCAGCCTCAGCCTGAGGCTGGGATGGGCAGATGCCTGATGGGAGTGGGGGAAATACAGTGTTCATCTCAAACTTTATTTTTCAGAAAAACCTGAACTTTCCAAAGGGCAACAAAAATGTCTAAAGTTGTCACCTACCTTCTATGCTTGGAAGCTGTAGCATGGACAAAGGCATGTAGTCTGTAGATGTTTTGATAGCTGACTTCCCAACTCTCCTCTTAGCAATGAATGATGAAATCCGGGCCAATAAAATCATCCCAAATCACACAGCCTACTGGTAATCACCTCCAATATTTTGAGGGGAAGTTTTTCTTTAATTTTTTTCCCCTCATTTCTTGCTGTTCACTTACTGCAGTTCCTAATTCAATTAATGTATTCCTCCACCAAGATTGTTTTAAGTGCAAAATCAATATATACAGTAGAAAGAACAGAGAAAGAAATAGAAAGAACACAAGAGAACAGAAAAAAAAGAAGGAAGCCATCAAGAGAGTATATGAGTGTTTCTTTTCCTAAACCCCTCAGATAGAAAAGTCCAGTTTACACTGACTCCATGGATTCCTCTCAAAGCCCTGTACTGCTGGAGACTGCCCCCACCAGAAAGCAGTAGGGTCAACCACACGCAGGAGTGTGGATCTTCTTCCATGTGTTACCTTCTACTTTGTGTCTGTGTTAAAACTGTGCTTCTTGCGGTGCAGCGCATAGTCAAGGCTTACGTTTGAATCTGGTCTGTCCCTCCGTGTGCTATGTGAGTGTTGGTACAGAGTCACACCACTCATCCTGCCTTTGTCTTCTCTGGGTCTCTTTGCTATATTTGATCGCCTTTTCTCCATTCCTCCACCTTTACTGAAGGTTGTGATTCTGCTTTATATGCCCTGTGCTACTTCGTTGATCTGATTTTTCTTTTCTTTAGCTTTCTGATTTTCCTCCTGTTTTATTCATTTCTTTGTTTGGTCGTGCTGTGCCCGAACCCAGGACACTGTGCTGTGCATGTTAGGAAAATGTTCTACCACAAAGTCATGCCTCCAGTCTGTACTAGGTTTCCCAAAGATAATGTCACTGGATCTAGAGTTCTAGATTGGTGGATTTGTTTTGTTTGTGGTTGCTGCTGCTGCTATTGCTCATTCTGCTCCTCCTTCCTCTTCCTCCCTCTTTCTCCCTCATCTCCCATCCCCTTCCTTCCCCTTCCTCCCTTTCTTCCTCCTCCTTCTTATCCTGGAAATTGAACCCAGGGCTCCACACAGGCTTGGCATGTTCTGTTTCTTCCTTCGGTGTGTTAAACAGAAAGCTCTGGTTTGGATTACTTCTGGTGAGAAATCTGCCATCCCCCACCTTGTTCTTCCATGTATTTAGTACCTTTCCTCTGGCTGCTTTCAAGACAGATCTTATCATTTGTGTCCAGCAATCTGGTTATCATTTACCTTGTGTTTTTCTTCTTGTTCTTGTGCTGGAGGTGTCTGGTTATTCTAATACATAAGTATCATATTTCATATATATGTAAAGTTTTATCATATTTGGACATTTTTCAAACACTGATTTCCAAGTTCTCTGTGCTCTCCCCTCCTGCAAAAATGTGAATTTTAGGGGAGAGGAGGGGTGGAGGACAAACTTATCCCTTAGTCTGTTGGCGCTTTCTTTTGTGTTAGAAAACAATTCTTTCATCTCTGGACCTCATTTTGGATGTTTTCTTTGCTATTCTTCAAGTTTAGTAACTCTTCCTCATTGCAGCTTGCCAAAACAACGCCAGAGCTTTGTGGCTTAAGTATCAGAGGAACATTTCTTACAGTGCCAGAGGCTAGAAGACCACTGAGGTTCCAGAAGAATCTTTTCCTGCCTTCCTTGTGTGTTCTCACATGCAGAGTAAGGGATCTTTTGCTACCTCTTTTCCTATAAGGACCCCTCTCCTCATGACCTCTTCTAATCCTAATTACTCCCCACATACATACACAAAGCCTTCATCTCAAATACTATCACATCGTGGACTAGGACCTCCATGAGTGAATTTTGGAAGGGATGTAATTCAGTCTGCAATATTAATCTTTTCTTGAACTATCTAATCAATGGTTAATCTTATTTAATTTGTGTTAGTCAAGGTTCTCAAGAGAAACGGAACCAACAGAGTGGGTAAAAATCATGAAGAATGTGTTATGTAAGCTTTTATCAAAGTAACAACAGTCATCTCCCACCCGCGTGGCCGAGAACACTGTAGTTGCTCAGTTCTGGAGCTCCAGAATCTAGGAACGCCACAATCTCTGTCTCACACTGAAGAGGCCAAGGAGTTGTAGTCCCTCAGTCCACAAGACTGACTACCACAACAGTCCCAGTCTAGTGCCCCAAACCAGGAGAGTTCTTGGGGAGCCGCTAGCCCTCCGTCAATGACGGACGCCTAGAAACACTGATTCTAAGAGCATCAAAGAAATCATCACCATCACCAACAGGCTAAATCAACTCAGTGGCAGAAGACAGAAGGCCAAGTGAGCAGAAGGCACTGCAGACATTGTAGATTTCAAGAAGTTCAATGAAGAAAAAAAACTTTATCTTTTCATACTTAATCTCTTCTATAGCTACTAATCTTATGGAATATAGACACAGTGACTTTTAACAGACTTTTCTACTGTGCCCTACGATTGCTGTCATTTCTGGGCTGTCACAGTTGAGTTTTTCATCACTAGAAATCCTATTGTGTTGCCTTTTAATAAGCTCTAATTGTCAACAGACAACATGATTTGTTAGGACCTGGTATGTCTGTACTCCTATAAACATTCTTGAGCTTTGGTTTTGAAGCACAATTAAGTTACTAGAAAGTTCTTTCAAGTCCTGCTTTCACACATTGTGAAGAAGTCCTACCAACATTTAGCTTAGATTTAACTTCCTCCGCATATTCAGCTGTTTTTACTGTAGTCTTTTATGGAGACCAACCCTCTCTGGCTCTCAACTTAACACTCCCTTGATTCTGAGGATTTCTACTCTAGCTTAGGGGAAGATGAACTAGGTCTAGCTGTGTGTGCTGCCCATCCCTACAGCATGCTGGGTGCATTTCCTCGTATTTTAAGAAATGTCTTCCACGCAGTCCCTGCTTGGTGCTTACTGATGACTTAGGGGTACAGGAGTGCTCTCTGGAGATCTCCAGAGTTCTCCGAGCTACTTTCTCCTCTCTAATAAACCGGTTTCACTGGGACCCTGCCTTCAATCCTTCAGCTCAGACAGACACCTGGATGCCTCTCTACTTCCCTTCCATGTGTCAATTCCTGAGTTTTTCATCAGGCCGCTGGTTGTCTGTCATGGTCCCCCTCACCTCACTTGTTTTCCAATTTTCAGAGATCACTGTTCTTTGTCTCCTGATGTTCAATGCCTTCAAATTCTCTGTTTCTTCTTTTCTGTGGCGTTTGGTTTGTTCCATATGGAGGGAAAAATTCAATTCCTGTTACTCTAATCTTGACCAGAAGTATTCTTTTTATTTGTTCCTGTATTACAGACTGGAAGCCACATTTCACTTGCTCTTTGGAACATCAGCTGCAAAGCATGGGTCAACAAGAAGAACATTAAGAAGCTTAAAATTTAGAGGGGTCCCAGCCCTGGAATAGACCCAGGCCAGCCTAGTTCCATGATTTGCAAGTTCCATCTAGAACAGACTCGATAAATAAACTCAGCAACAGCACCATGGCGGATACACTCCTGGGAATAAACTTTTCCACAAATAGGCTAGGTCTGTGTCTCCAGATGCTCTTTACAAAGCGGCTAACTATGACATCATCACATTTAATCAGCAGGTTCATCTCTTTATCTAATCTATAATCACTTAATGTATGCCAAATTATAGAAACAAGAATAGCATTAATTAATATATGCCCCAACGAAGATAAACCATTGACATCTCTTAGCATTCCTTACAGCATTAGAAGGCTATAAGCAGCAGGAGTTATTCAATGCTTGAGGCCCAAATTTCACCTCAGGAGGTACTTGCTTTGAGAAGTTCGAAGAAGGGACTTTTCTTCGAATGAGAGCAATGGGAGATATTATGAGTGTGTCAGTCAAATATCAAGTGACATCAACTTAATGAAAGGGCAATATAAGCCAAGCAGTGGTGGTGCACACCTTTAATCCCAGCACTCGGGAGGCAGAGGCACAGGGATTTCTGTGAGTTCGAGGCCAGTTTGGTCTACAAGAACTAATTCCAAAACAGGTAGGGCTACACTACACAGAAACCCTGTCTCAAAAAACAAAAATAGTGAAGGTAAAACGAATTTGCTTCCAGTACTCATGTGCCATATCAAATGCTTGAATTTGAGACAGTAAGTGCTTCAAAGAGAGCTAATGCTGTCATTTGAGTCTCTGGAGTTCTCTGTTCATGATGAAAACAGTGGTCTCGCTAAAGTTACTGATGCTGTAAGAGAAAAGGCAAATACAACCCCCAAACTGAAGGCTCGGATCATTCATTAGAATACGATTAAAATTCAGTGTAAAGGCCTAAAGGAAAGAGTCCTGAAGCTTCCAAAATTAATTTCATTGCCAACCCAACACAATGTATCTACTTACCATTAATTAGTTGATCCATTTCAATCAATGGTTATGAATTACTTGCTAATCAGCCCTTGCTTTTGGAATAGTGTCAAGTTTACAAGACAGGTTGGAAGAGCAACACAGAGTATTCCTAGGTCCTCATCTCACACGTTCCCCTAACATTAGCATCTTACATGAATAATAATTGAGCATTTGTCAGAATGAAGACCCCAACACTCATGCGCCACTGCTGACTAAGATTTGGTTGTATAGAGTAACTTAAGCACTGCTTTGGGTGATGATTTTAAATTTATTTTTTAAGATCATTAAGTTTGGAGGGAAGAGGCTCTATAATGGGATCTCCTCAGAAGCTCAAAAATGAATTTATTGGGCTAAATTTATATTGACATCATCTTGGATGACAGCCACGGTGCCTCTCATGTGGGGCTAAACTTTTATTTCCATCAGGCCCTGTGCTGTCATTCTTACAGACAGGAGATTCCCCAAAAGTTGTTATTTTCAATGGAATTTTTAAAAATTTCCTCAGACTTTTTTCTCAGCCAACTCACTTAACAGCAAGGGCTCATTATTTGGCAAAGTGCTTTTCCTGTTTATGTGTTAATGCACACATCCAAGCAATCAAATCACACTTGTGTTGATGCTTTATGTAAGGCCCTATGAGAAGATTTTTATAAAATAAGACACTGTACTGGAAAATCCAAGATGCAGAGCTTCTGTTACCATGGCAACCAACTAACTGGCTGCACCTGGTTCTCTAGGGTAATTAATTTCTTGTGTGCTGGGATGGTCGGCTGCTTCTCAAGGCCAATGAAAGGGGAGAGAGTAGCCTTTCTTTGAAATCTTATATAATGGAATGAACATCAAATAGCTTTGGACATACTCTGATGTCACTCTTGTTAGTTTTACATGTGAGCCATAAAATTGAGAAGTCAGATTTTGAGTTCTGTTGGCCCATTGAAGAGATGGCTATAACGCGAACCATCTAACTAAGTCTTAAATATATTTTTCCTCAGGCTTGAGTTAGAGGATCTGGATCAAAATATCCTTGTGGGTGCACAGGTGAGAGTATGGAAGAGAGAGCAAGGGCCAGGTGAGCTACATCCCAAAGACATGGGTCTCCGTGAACTAACAGCACACCCGTCTCCACTGTATCCCTTCCTCTGAAGTTCTGACTGCATTAGTCTAGGATGAGGCCTGGGAGCAGCATTTTCAAAAGATGATTAAATAGGCAGCTTTTGGGTACAAATCAAAATTCCACAGTATGCTAGCACAACAAAGTTTGACCAAATGAAGCGAACATTTTTATAGACAAAAGACATTTACAAAAGCAAGTCTCTTTGTTTCTAAGTAATTCTTTTTGTGCCACAAAATTAATGAAAGCTTCAGGGAATGCTGAAGGTGGCAGAGGCCACAGACAATGTTCTTTAGATGTTTCTCCTTGTAATCTTAGTGAGATGTAATTTGAGTTTTGAGGATGTACCTTCCTTCTGTCTGGAGGAGTTAATACGTCTGAGTGCCATACTCATTTTTAAAAGGTTTTCCTATTCCACTAGCCGGCTGCTAAATTTTGGAAATTTTGCAAACTGAATATTAAACTGTTAGCAGCTTGACACTGGCTGGCAGAACTGATTGTGTTCACATTTACACCGTGGTAATCAGCTTCACTTCTGGGAAGCTGAGTTGACAAATATCTACTGGCAAACAGCTGGTTTCCAGCTGTGAGCAGATCAAGAGGATGAAATCTGACTGGTTTCAATCTTTTAGCAACACCTTATCTTTTGCAGATATGGAAGCTAAGGCTGGGTCTAGATGACTTGTCAAAAATTGTTGGTAAAAAGGAGACTATCAACCCATGAGTGTCTGTCACATCAGTTCTGACTGTGACCTACAACCCTCCAGTTCAATATGAGATTAATATTATAAAAACAATCTGTTGTTGGATAATCTTTTTGCACACTGTGAAGATGTGTCTTTGCCAAAGCACCTTCTGATTGGTTTAATAAAGAGCCAAATGGCCAATAGGTAGACAGGAAAAAGTAGGCAGGACTTCCAGGGAGAGAGAGGAACTCTAGGAAAAAGTGAGGCAGAGAGACGCTAATGAGAGACACTGAAGAAGCCAGACTTACACTATGGAGGATAGCTAACAAGCCACATGGGAGAACATAGATTAGTAGAAACGGGTTAATTTAAGTTATAAAAGCTAGTTGGGGACAAACCTAACCTAAAGGCTAAGTTTTCATATTTAATAATAATAAGTTTCTGTGTCAGTTTTGGGGGTTGGCAGTCCCCAAAAGAAAATCAGGCAATATAAATCTCTATCCACACTGTGCCAATTTAGGGCTATGACACATTGGGAGTTAAGGTGCCACAGCTCTGTAATAGCTATAATCCATCCAGGCAAGGGAGTACTACAAAGTCATTAAAAATGAGAGCTACTCTGTGCATTGGTTTGGAGAGCTCCTCTGTGCATATTGGCAAGGAAAATAAGCAAGATGTAAAGTGATGTTTGGAGTTTGCCAGGTTTTTATGAGGTGAGAAAAAAATTACTATATTTGCAAAAAATAAATATGGGAAGGATTAGACAAAAACTTAACAGAGGAGTCTAACTGCTAAGAGAGGAAGGAGGGGGAAAACATTTGTAAAGGCAAAATATTTCTGCGTTGAAAATGACATAAAGTCTCTGACCACTGATAACTGGCAATAATCCATCATATTCCTATTAACAGAGTCAGCTGCATATATTCCCATGTCAGATGAGATCCAATGAAAAAAAAAAGATCACTTTGTAATCACATCTGAACATCTGCAAAACCCAAAGAAGGAAAGAAGGAAAGAGGCATCATGCAAGCATCAAAGTAAGCATCTTACTGCATTTCTCATGGATAACTGTAAGCCCTGCCCTTCTACCACAACAGCTCCGGCTTCACTTTCTTCCTCTCATTTCCTTCACAAACACTCCAATTCCCTATCATTCAAGTGCTCTCAAATGCCTTACAGCACTTGTCCAAAAGCACTTGGATCTTTGTCCAAAGATCAGTTTCATTTTTTTTTTCCTTTGAAGGGGAAGCTCATGTCTACTCCCTCCTCTCAGTGCTAGGATCCCGTCTAGCTCGAACCTGCACATGCCCGTGCATGTGGCCACAGTCTCTGTAAGTTCATATGTGCATCAGTCCTGTTGCATCAGGAAGACACCATTTCCTTACAATCTTTCCCCCTCCTCTTCCACGTTGTTCCCTGAGCCATGAGGGGAGGGAGGGCTTTGATGAAGATGTTCCACTGAGGGCTGCGTGTTCCAAGGTCTCTCTTACTCTGCACATCGTTCCAGTGGGGTGTGGTGTCTCTGCATTCATTCCTGTTTACTGCTGCAGGCAGCTTCACTGATGATGGCTGAGCAAGACTACCAAAGATCATTTTAAACATCTGAAAATGATATTCTGCAATTGTGGCTATCCAAGAGCACGTTATTAAGCCAAAGTGACTGTGTTATTTTAATATGAGGCCAAATTATTGTTCTCAATAAGCAATGAAAAATAACTGGTCGATCTGATATATGATAAGAAAAATGCTATGATGAAAGGGAAGGAATGCATGTATGAAAGCTTGCGCAGGGCTTCAATTTTTCTTACTTAGAATTAAGTGGAATTATTTCTTAACCTATGTTCATTTCTGTAAGGAGATGGCATTTTTTTTTAATTTATAATACCCAATCTCTGAACATCATTTGCATACCAGGCCCTAGGTATTCAAAATGAATAAGATTTAATTGAGGCTTCCAAGTAGCGTGCTTCCTGTAGTGTGAGACTAGTTCTTTCTCCTGCCAAGTCCTGTTTCAACGTTTCCTTCCCAAGACCAGTTTTATGTGGCTATGTGGTCACTGTCTCTCTTCTGTCCCCATTTATGACTATTGGATCTTGGGCAGCAGAGACTCTATGAATCTCATTCAGTGGTGTGTGGCTAGTGCCCTGGCAGAGAAACAAACACAAGCAGATATATGTACAGTACTGAGTTATCTTTCCCAAATCCAGGCCCATCTGGAACCTCAGAAAGTGACCTCCTTTGAAAATGGGGTTTTTGTAGACTCAATTAGCTATGACGAAGTTTGCCATAGTGGCTCAGACCTGTAATCCTCACAATCTAGAGGCTGAAGCAGGAGCTAGCCTCAAGTTTGAGGCTAGCATGGGTTACATAGTGAGTTCTAAGCTAGCCTGGCCTATGGTATGAGAAAACATCCCCAAACAAAACAAAATGATGAAGAATCCATACCAAATCAACCTTGTAAAAGAGAAAACACAGAGGGAAGAGACCATGTGATATCAAAGACAGAGGTTGGAGCGATACAACTGTAAATCAAGGAACACCAAGGCCTAACACTTACCACTCACCAGAAGCTAGCGAATGTTATGGGAATTCTGTTATTATCATGGCCCATTATCCAATTGAAAAGAGCATTTGATTTGAGAGGCAGAGTTAACATTCAGCTGGCTGGAATGAATGAAGAAGTTCTTGGAGGACCCAGGGCAAAAGAAAAAGCAGCCCTGGAAAAAATTGGCAGGGCTGGAAGGTTGCCTAAGACTTTTGGAGCTAGAAGGTGAATGGTGGTGAGGACATACCAACCATAGTAATTATCTCTGGTTCTTAAATTTGTACTCAAGTTTTATAACAGTAAAGATATCCCTTCTTCCAGTACCCAACATGGGGCTTGAACCCCAACCCTGAGATTAAGAGTCTCACTCTCTACCAACTGAACAAGCTGGGCATAAAACATATTACAGGCATACCACACAATCCTACAGAACAAGTAATTATAGAAAGATATAATTACACTTAAAAATAAATGCTTAATAAACAGAAAGGGTAATAACAACCCCTTTCTGCACAGTTCTTTATTGACCTTTAAATTTTTAAATGATAATGAAAATGGAAAAATAGCTTCAGAGAGACACTGGGAAATAGAAAAGATAAAAAACAAAGAAAAACACTGAACTAAATCAGCCTATATACTTTAAAGAGGTGTTGACCTCAAAATGGAAATCAGGATATGCGTTATATTGGGGAAGAGGTTTCGCTTTTGTTTACACAGAAGAAGAAAAGCAATGGATACCATCAAAATTGATAAAGATCTATGGTGTAGGAGGGTCTTCTGTTTGTATATTGCCCTCATTGGTTAAATAAAGAAAACTGCCTGGCCTTTTGGTAGGACAGCCCTTAGGTGGGCGGAGTAGACAGAACAGAATGCTGTGAGAGAGAAGGCAGTGGGGCAGACGCCATGCTTCTCCAGCACAAGATGGACACTGGTTAGACTCATGCCGGTAAGCCACAACTCAAGTGGCGATACACATTAATGGAGATGGGCTAAAATAATATGTGAGAGTTAGCCAATAA
>PVIU01003896.1:0-47373 GCA_004026605.1 Ondatra zibethicus | reverse complement strand
AAAGAAAAACTTGCCAAAATTAAAATCAGTGCAGGGTTTTGTTTTTGTTTTTCCAGGAGAATAAAAACATCCAACTGAAGAATCTAAAGATCTTTGGACAAATGAAGTATCAGACGAAAAACAGAGAAAAATCTGTTAAAAAAAATACCAAGAAAAGAGTAAATTGACCTAATGATATGGTATACTTTAGCACAATAAAATTTCATAAGCCTTTCAAAATGTCTGTTTTTGCTGGTCTCTACGGACATATTAAGCAGGTAGCCTTTATGTAGTCCTGAATCAATTGAAAACTAAAGTTGGCTTTTGAGTTGGAGCATGGCTCTTTCCTTCTCTAAACACAACCATGCTTGCGTTTTTGTTTCTATTTATTTATTGATTTATTTAGTTATTGAGCAATATATTTTCTCCATTCCCCTCCTTTCCTCTCCACTTCCCTCATATCCTCTCTCAAAGTCAATTCACTCAGGAGATCTTGTCTTTTTCTACTTCCCATGTACATTAGATCCATGTATGTCTCTTTCAGGGTTCTCTTTATTGTCTAGGTTTTCTGGGATTGTGAAATGTAGGGTTTTGGTTTTTTGCTTTATGTGTAAAAGCCACTTATGAGTGAGTACATATGCTATTTGTATTTCTAGGTCTAAACATCACTCAATATGATGTTTTCTAGATCGATCTATTTGCCTGCAAATTTCAAGATGTCATTATTTTTTTGCTGGATGGCACACCATTGTGTAAATATAGCACATTTTCCTTATCCATTCTTCAGTCTAATGGCATTTAGCTTATTTACAGGTTCTGGCTATGACAAAACAAACAAACAAACAAAAAACCATGTCCTTGTGGTACAATTGAGCATCCTTTGAATACCCAAAAGTGGTATTGCTGAGTCTTTAGGTAGGTTGTTTCCTAATTTTCTGAGAAATCGCCATACTGAAATTAAAAGCAGCTCTACCAGTTTGCACACCCAACAGCAATGGAGGAGTGTATCTGTTTACCCCACATCCTCTCCTGCATAAGTTGTCATCAGTGTTTTTGATCTTGGTCATTCTTACAGGTCTAAGATAGAATCTCACAGTTGTTTTGATTTGTATTTCTCTGATGGCTAAGGATGTCAAGCATTTCCTTAAGTGTCCTTCAGCCATTTTAGATTCCTCTGTTGAGAATTCTCTGTTTAGGTCTGTACCCCATTTTTTAATTGGATTATTTGTTCTTTTGATGACCAATTTCTTGAGTACTTTGTATATTTTGGAGATCAGCCATCTGACCAAAGTGAGGTTCATGAAGATCTTTTGCCATTCTGTAGGCTGCCATTTTGTCTTGTTGACCATGTCCTTTGCTTTATAGAAGCTTTTTCAGTTTCAGGAGGTCCCGTTTATTAATTGTTTCTCTTAGTGTCTGTGCTACTGGGTTATATTTAGGAAGTGGTCTTCTGTGCCAATGTGTCCAAGTATACTTCCCATATTCTCTTCTGTGAGTTTCAGTGGGGTTGGCTTTATGTTGAGGTCTTTGATCCATTTGGACTTGAGTTTTGTGCATGGTGATAGGTATGGATCTATTTTCATTCTTCTACATGTTGATATCTAATTATGCCAGCACTATTTGTTAAATATGCTTTCTTTTTTCCATTTGATGTTTTTGCCTCTTTGTCAAAAACCAGGTGTTCATAGGTGTGTGGATTGATATCTGGGTCTTTGATTTGGTTCCATTGATCCTCCTGTCTGCTTTTATGCCAATACCAGGCTGTTTTCAGTTCTGTAGCTCTGTAGTAGAGTTTGAAGTTAGGGATTGTGAGGCCTCCAGAAGTTCCTTTATTGTATAGGATTGTTTTGGCTATCCTGGATTTTTTGTTTTCCATATAAAGTTGAGTATTGTTCTTTCAAGGTCTGTGAAGAATTTTGTTGGGATTTTGAGGGCATTGCACAGAATCTGTAGGTTGCTTTGGGTAAAATTATCATTTTTACTATGTTAATTCTACCTACCCAAGAGCATGGGAGATCTTTCCATTTTCTGGTGTCTTCTTCAATTCCTTTCTTTAAAGATTTAAAGTTCTTTTCACAGGGGTATTCCACTTGTTTTGTTAGAGTTACTCCAAGATATTTTATTTGTGGCTATTGTGAAGGGTGATGTTTCTCTGATTTCTTTCTCAGCCCATTTATTATCTGTGCAAAGGAGGGCTACTGATATTTTTGTCTTAATCTTGTATCCTGCTATATTACTGAAGGGGTTTATGAGTTGTAGAAGTTCCTTGGTAGAATTTTGAAGTCACTTATGTCCATTTCCTTTAAGTTTTCCAATTTTGTGGAGTACAGGTTTTTGAAATATAACCTAATGATTTTCTGGATTTCTTCCATGTCTGTTGTTATGTTCCCCTTTTAATTTCTGATTTCATTAACTTGAATATTCTCTATCTGCCTTTTGGTTGGTTTGGATAAAGGTTTGTCTATTTTGTTGATTTTCTCGAAGAACCAACTCTTTGTCTCATTGATTCTTTGTATTGTTTTCTTTGTTTCTATTTTGTTGATTTCAGCTCTCAGTTTGCTTATTTCCTGCTGTCTAGTCCTCCTGGGTGAGTTTGCTTCTTTTGGTTCTAGAGTTTCCAGATGTTCTGTTAACTCACTAGTGTGGGATTTTTCCAGCTTCTTTATGTAGACATTTAGTGCTATGAACTTTCCTCTTAACACTTCTTTTATTATGTCGCATAAATTTGGGTATGTCATGTAGTCATTTTCATTGAATTTTAGGAAGTCTTTAATTTCTTCCTTTCTTTCTTCCTTAACCCATTGATAATTCAGGTGAGCATTGTTTAATTTCCATGTGTTTGTGGGCTTTCTGAAATTAGTGTTGCTGTTGAATTCTAATTTTAAGCCATGGTGATCCAACAAGATATATGGGGTTATTCCATTTTTTTTATCTGTTGAGGTTTGCTTTGTTACTTAGTATGTGGTTAATTTTTGAGAAGGTTCCATGAGTTGCTGAGAAGAAGGTATACTCTTATATGTTTGGATGTAATATTCTATAGATGTCTGTTAAGTCCATTTGAGTCATAACTTCTGTTAGTTCCCTTTTTTCTCTGTTAATTTTCTGTCTGGCAGATCTGTCAGTGGTGAGAGTGGGGTGTTGAAGTCTCCCACTATTAGTGTGTGGCTTAATGTCTGATTTAAGCTTTAGTAATGTTTCTTTACATATGAGGGTGCCCTTGTATTTGGGGCATAGATATTTAGTATTGAGATTTCCTCTTGATGGATTTTTCTTTTGACTAACATGAAATGTCCTTCTTTGTTTCTTTTGATTGGTTTTAGTTTGAAGTCTATTTTGTTAGATATTAGGGTAGCTATACCAGCTTGTTTCTTAGGTCTATTGGATTGAAAAATTTTCCCCAACCCTTCACTTTAAAGCAATGTCTGTCTATGAGGTTGAGGTGTATTTCATGTATGCAGAAGAAGGATGGATTCTGTTTTCGTATCCAATCTGTTAGCCTGTGTCTTTTTATAGGTGAGTTGAGTCCATTTATATGAAGGGATATTAATGACCAGTGAGTCCTAGTTCCTGTTATTTTAGTTTTAATTGTTGGTGATGTTATTGTGTGTGTTTTCCCCTCCTTTGGGATTTGTTGCTTTGTGATCATCTATTGCCTATGTTTTTGTGGATGTAGCTAACTTCCTTGGGTTGGAGTTTTCCTTTTAGTACTTTGTGTAGGACTGAGTTTTTGGCAGTGTATTGGTTAAAACTTGTTCTGTCATGGAATATCTTGTTTGGTCTGTCTATGGTGATTGAAAGTTTTGCTGGTTTTCATAATCTGGGCTTGTCATCTGTGGTTTCCTTATGTCTGCATAACTCTTGACTAGGACCTTCTGGCTTTCATTGTTTCTATTGAGAAGTCAGGTGTAATTTTGATAGGTCTGCCTTTGTATGTTACTTGGCATTTTTTCTTTTCACCTCTTAATATTCTTTCTTTATTCTGTATGTTTAGTGTTTTGATTATTATGTGGTGAAGGGACTTTTTTTTATCCAGTCTATTTGGTGTTCTGTAAGCTTCTTTTTTTTATTACTTTATAAATAATACCATTCAAAATGTCCACTTCCTCCCCTCCTCCTACTTCCCTCCCACTCCCCCACTCACCCTCCCTCCCCTTCCAGTCCTACGAGAAGGCAGGGTACCCTGCCCTGTGGGGAGTCCAAGGCCCTCCCACCTCCATCCAGGCTTAGGAAGGTATGCATCCAAATAGAATAGGATCCCAAAAGGCCAGTACATACAGTAGAGACAAATCTCAGTGCCATTATCATTGGCTTCTCAGTCTGCTCCAACTGTCAGCCACATTCAGAGGGTCCAGTTTGATCATATGCTCATTCAGTCCCAGTCCAGCTGGATTTGGTAAGCTCCCATTAGATCAGGCACACTGTCTTAGTGGGTTGACCAACCCCTGGTGGTCCTGATTTCCTTGGTCATATTCTCCCTCCTTCTGCTCTTCAGCTGGACCTTGGGAGCTCAGTCTAGTGCTCCGATGTGGGACTCTGTCTCTATCTCCATCTGTCACCAGACAAAGGTTCTATGGTGATATTCAAGATAGTCATCAGTCTGACTATGGGACAAGGCGAGTTCAGGCACCCTCTCTTGCACTGCTCAGGATCCTAGCTAGGGACATCCCCGTGGATACCTGGTAACCCTTCTAGAGCCAAGCCTCTTGCCAAACCCAAAATGGCTCCCTTAATTAAGATATCTTCTTCCCTGCTCCCATATCTGTCCTTCCTCCCTTTCAAACATCCCACTTCCCCAAGTTCTCCCCAACCCTCCCCTTCTCCCTTCAGTCTCCCCTATGGAATCTATAGATTGCCTTTGGTAGAATTGCCATTTTTACTATGTTGATCCTACCAATTCAAGAGCATGGGAGATCCTTCCACTTTCTAGTATCCTCTTCAATTTCTTTCTTCAAATACTTAAAGTTCTCATCAAATAGATCTTTCAATTCCTTGGTTAGTGTTACCCCAAGATACTTTATGCTATTTGTGGCTATCATGAAAGGTGATGTTTCTCTGATTTCTTTCTCTGCTTCTTTATCTTTTGTGTATAAGGGGGCTACTGTTTTTTTTGAGTTGATCTTGTATCCTGCCACATCACTGAATGTATTTATCAGCTGTAGGAGTTCTCTGGCAGAGTTTTTGGGGTCACTTATGTACACTATCATATCATCTGCAAATAACAAAAGTTAGACTTCTTCCTTTCCAATTCGAATCCCCTTGATCTCCTTATGTTGTTTTATTGCTATTGCTAGAACTTCAAGCACTATATTGAAGAGATATGGAGAAAGTGGACAGCCTTGTTTTGTTCCTGATTTTAGTGGAATGGTTTTGAGTTTCTCTCCATTTAATTTGATGTTAGCTGTTGGCTTGCTGGATATTGCTTTTATTTTATTTAGATATGATTCTTGTATCCCTAATCTCTACAAGACCTTTATCATAAAGGATTGTTGAATTTTGTCAAATGCTTTTTCAGCATCTAATGAAATGGTCATATGGTTTTTTCTTTCAATTTATTCATATGATGGATTACATTGATAGATTTTCATATGTTGAATCAGCTCTGCATCTCTGGGATGAAGCCTACTTGATCATAATGGATAATTTTTTGATGTGTTCTTAGATTCAGTTTGCCAGTATTTTATTGACAATTTTTGCATAGATGTTCATGAATGAGATTGATCTGTAATTCTCTTTCTTGGTTGAGTCTTTGTGTGGTTTTGGTATCAGGGTAACTGTAGCTTCATAAAAAGAGTTTGGCAATGACTCTTCTGTTTCTAGTATGTGAAACCCATTAAGGAGTATAGGTATCAGCTCTTCTTGGAAGTTCCAGCAGAATTCTGCATTAAAACCATCTGGGCTTTTTTGGTTGGGAGGTTTTTGATGACAGCTTCTATTTCCTCATGACTTACAGGCCTATTTAAATTGTTCACCTGGTCTTGATTTGATTTTGGTATATGGTATTTATCTAAAAACATGTCCATTTCTTTTACTATTTCCAATTTTGTGGTGTACAGGCTTTTGTAGTAAGACCTAATGATTCTTGAATTTCCTCAGTGTCTGTTGTTATGTCCCCCTTTTCATTTCTGATCTTGTTAATTTGAGTGTTCTCTCTCTGCCTTTTGATTAGTTTGGATAGGGGTTTGCCAATCTTGTTGATTTTCTCAAAGAACCAGCTCTTTGTTTCATTGATTCTCTGGACTGCTTTCTGTGTTTCTATTTTGTTGATTTCCATCCTCAGTTTGATTATTTCCAGTCTCCTGGGTGAGTCTGCTTCTTTTTTTTTCTAGAGCTTTCAGGCCACTCACTCACCACTCCAGAGCTTCTCAGTACCTCTATAAGCCTCTTTTATCTTCATATGCATATATTTCCTTTCGTGGGGAAAGTTTTCTTCTATGATTTTGTTAAATATATTTTCTGTGCTTTTAAATTGGACATCTTCTCTTTCTTCTATCCCTGTTATTCTTGAGTTTGGTCTTTTCGTGGTGTTCCATATTTCCTGGATATTTTGTGTTGATATTTTGTTAGATTTAATGGTTTATTTTGACCAAGCAGTCTATTTCCTCTATTGTATCTTGAGTGCTTGAGATTCTGTCTTCCATCTCTTTTATTCTGTTGTTTATGCTTACATTTGCATTTGTGGTTCCTGATCATTTTCTCATAATTTCCATTTCTATGATTCTCTCGGTTTGTGTTTTCTTTATTGTCTTTATTTCGGTTTTTGAAGTCTTGAATAGTTTCTTTCATCTGTTTGATTGGTTTTTCTTGGTTTTCTTTAAGAAATTTGTTAATTTCTTCCAATTTTTGTTTGTCTTTCCCTTCCTTTCTTTGAGGGAATTTTTCATTTCCTCTTTAATGGCCTCAAACATTCTCCTAAAGTTATTTTTAGGTCATTTTCTTTTGCTTCATCTATATTTGGTTGTTCGAGTCTTCCTGTTGTAGGGCCAGTAGTCATTGGTGTTGTGTTGCTCTTTGTGCTGTTGAGTGTGTTCTTACCTTGTCTGCCCATATTTTCCTCTGATTGGTGTAGTTGTTGCTGTGTCTTTGTGATCAGTGATCAATCTTCCAGGTGCCAGTGGATCCAAAACTCAGGTGGTTGCTCCTCTTGGTACAGTCAGGGCCATGGTTCCAGTCACCCCAGAAGTCATTTAGTGTCCCTGGAGGTCACTCGGTGCTCCTGTGGGTCACTGTGCAATCCCAGGAGTCATTTGGGCCTGCTCCCATGGAGGTTGCTTGCTTGGAGCTGCTCCTGCTGAGGTTGCTGCCTTGGACCTGCTCCAACTTAGGTCACTGACTCAGGCCTGTTCCAGCAGAGGTCTCTGATTCAGGCCTGCTCCCTCAGTGGTTGCTCCTTTGTACCTGCTCCTGTGGAGGTTGCTGCCTCAGGCCTGCTCCAGTGGAATTCCAAACCATACTTGTTAAAAGAAGTTCAAAGTCTCTCTCATATCAGAAGAGTCAGCTGGTAAAATACAGAAGAAAACCAAAATTTAGGGACTATGATATTATCACTAATCTTATATCCCTTCAATTTATTTTAGTCTTTAAAACTTTTCTTCAGGTATAAATACTATCTCAAAATTTAAACTTTCTGTCTGATATTGATGGTCTTATAGAATATTAACTAGTTATAACCTTTGGTAGGTTCCATGTGGCTTCCTGTATGTGATTTCAGGCTTGAGTCTGAAGCAGATATTAAGGGATGAAGCCGGTATATCCAGGACATATTTAATAGATCATGGTCCTTTAACCTTCCCAAGATTATAACAATGACATATAACGTGTTTATGTTTTCCACAATGAACAATGAACATTTCTAACAGTGATCTGTGAAGTCTTCAAGAGATGATGGGGCCCCACAATGATGATTCCCCCTGCATTGTGACAATGCCACTAAACTGACAATCAACATCTAAAGATCAGCTTTGGACTGCAAACTGCTCAGGACAATTTCAAGACAGATAGTTAAGATAATACAGTCTATTTGACTACTACAATCAGGACTTCAGATAGCCTTGCATCATCCTGTCACACAAGACTGGACAACAACTGGATTCCCTGGGACTTGACCATTATCTCTGTTTTCTCAGGGTCCCCTAAAGATGACAACAACCGTGTCAATAGAAAACAGTCTAGAACATATGATGCCCACATTCCAAAGAGGTGGGATGGATGATTTTTGGTTGTTCAATGAATTATAGATATTTATCATGGTTCAGGAGGATGGTTGCAAGTTGTTACTGGTCGTGGTCAAGAAAATACTATTCAAAGGATGTTAGATTTTGGGGATCTCATTCTGAAAAGAAAAAGGAGGGATATAGGAATGACAATAGAAAGAGTAGGTAATTGAATCTTCTTTAATCCCAAAAGCAACTACTGATCTCAAAATAAATTTACATTGGTAAGGATTTTTGTATATTGATAAAAATTTAAGGTTGTTTTTGTTATACTGTACATGTTTCTACTCCTGTTTATGATATTTTGTATATTGATATAAATTTAAGGTTATTTTCCTTGTACTGTACATGTGTTTCTATTTTTGCTTAAGGTATTGCATGTACAGCTTGTACCTATACAGCTTGTTTAATTATGCAATGTGAAGTTTTAGTCCTTGAAAGCTATTCAGGATATAAGAAATACAAGTTAATAAATACCCATAACTATCAAACTTATAGCCATGTTAATTACTTTTCAAAGTCATACAGAGATATATTTTAGATAAATAGGTGATCTTCAAACACTTCAAAGACCTACAGAAATTGCCATTTCAAATGTTTTAATAGCATAGACTTTTCTTGACATGAGATAAATCTACCCCTGGTGGCACAAATTTACTTTAAAAAAAGGGATGATGGGCATCAAAGAAACTCCATATGGAGTTTGCTTTCTTTCCAGCAAAAGATAGTCATTTGGGCAAAACTGTTGAAGTTTTCCAAGACAGGGTAGGATAGTCCTTTAAAATGTCCTGCTTCAGAAAAAGTCTGTGAGATATACTAAGCCTGTAGGCAAAAAAACAACAACAACAACAACAAAAAACAACAGATGCCCCAACAATTCAGAGGAGTATTGGGTAACTGTTCAGACAGCCAGCTGTTTCTGTAATTTCTCTTAATTTTGGAAGCCACTTGCTATGCACTTCCTGGGGTTGGAGACTAGACAGTTACAGTTCTCCTGAATCATGGTTTAAAAAATATATTAGGTACAAAACATTGGGCTCTTGAGTAGAGGACAGCTAATGGAGTAATCTCTCTAAATTTGCCAAGTACATATGGACAGGACATTGAGAATGTATTTCTTACTTGATAATTGCTCTTGTTGTATGTAGTTTCATTTTTGTTAAGGTTATTACCCTTCCTTTCTATTTGGACAATACTTGATATTGTATACAGTTTTACTTGTTAGAGTTAGAACCTTTCCTTTTTAATTTCACAAAAAGGGCAAAATGTTACAGGAATTCTGTTATTGTTGCTGTCTGTTGTCCAATTGAATAGAGTGTTTGGTTCAGAGGCTGCGCTCACATGCAGCAGAACAGAATGGATCAATAGGTCTTTGGAAATACCAGGATAAGAGAAAGAGTGAGCTTGGAGAGAATAGGCAGGGCTGGAAGGCTGTGCAGGCCTTTTGAGGCCAGAAGGTTAATGGTGGCAGGGGCATCGCACCTGTGGTAATTGTCTCTGGTTCTCATCTGATATTTGTTGTCCAGTTTTATAGTAATAAACGGTGAAAGAAATCCTTTCAAACAAATCTTCAACAGCCAGTCTCCTTGAATTTTCAAGGAACTTTTGAAAGCAGAAGACCCCATAGTTTTGTAAGTCCTGTAAAACATGTGTCTACATATTTGAAGGGCAAGATTACAGTCATATTCTGTGTTTGCACCTAGTTTGACTGCTTCATGTGCATTAAGCTTCTGGCTACTAGATGCAGTCTACTGCCTTCATCTGTAAAAAGGCGGAAGTAATAGTAGCTCCCCTTGGTTGAGAAGAGGTATCAACGAGGCCTTCCTTGTAAAGCATGAATTTGCACTGCTCAGTAAAGCATCCATGAGCTACACATAGCTGCTGAGCACTGGAAACTGAGATGTACTCTAAGTGAGATATTTTTATATTGCTTACATGTTTTGGAACATTGTGGATTTTGGAGTTTTACAATAGAGATGTTCAACCAGTAAAATCTATATGGACATTCCAAAATCTAAAAAAAAAAAAAAAATCCCAAATCTGAAATACCTCTGATCCCAAGATAAAAGACAGATACAGTGCTAGAAAGATTCCTAAATAGATCAGAGTTATGTTGCTCTTGAAGAGAACCTGAGTTCAGTTTCCAGCACCCATGTCAAGTGGCTCCCAAGCCACCTATAACTCTAGCTTCTGGAGATTGGTCGCCCTCTTCTGGCCTCTTCAGGCACCTGCACTCATGTGCACATACAGCCAGATACACATAATTAAAGAAGATAAAATACAACTTTTTTTTTAAAGGTTGATGGGGGCAGTGAAACAAGTCCAGTATCTTGTGCCCTTTCTGGCTAGCAGTCCTAAGTAATCTGGCTTTTCTTCCTCAGGATTATCCTCAGGGTTTAGTATATACTTGCTATGAGTCTACCTCCCCCTCCCAAATATCTATCTTCACAGTCTTGCAATAATGTAATTCTATAGCTTGCAAATAACATAGTTTATAGTTTTCCAGAAGTGTTATTTAGAGTAGTCATCAAGTTAAGCTGAACTGCTGTGTATGATGTCTGTCTTCCTGGATTGATAGATAATGTGTCCGTGTCACAGGCTCAGTGAGAACCAATGGCCTGCATAGGTCCATGACAGGGGCCTTGGATCCAAACACTATCTGGTCTGTCTTGACAAGAAAGACTCAATAATCACTTTTGAAGAGAGATCAGGGAACTAGAAAATCCCCTAACTTGCGGAGAAGCATCACTAATCCCGTTAAGCCCCTAAACTTCAGCCACCCAAACGTGAAATATGAAGCTACTTAAATAGCATTTCTTCTCTTGACCGAGGTACTAAGAATACTTTCCCACCCAGTTTTTCAACACTGTAATTGAATTAATCCCTAAAGGAATTGCCATCTTCTGGAGGAGTTGAGCTAATCCTTGGCATTTCTGCAAGGGTGAGGAGAAAGGGAGACCAAAGCATCAGTCTCCTCACCATTGAGCTCACATGAATGTGGTGAACTCTCTGTAAAAACAAGAAGGAACGTGAGATTTTCTTGTCATTGAGAGGGAGCCAAAAGAAAGAAAGCCATTGTGAACTTTGGAGAACTGACGTTAGAACTTGATCTGTAAAAGAGTAAGAGGGTATTCCACTTCCTCTCTTCCTCAGTCACCAAACTGGCATCTTCCTCCTCTTTAGAGGACACAGTGCGGTGGATAGAACCTTTTTGGGTTAAGCAGACTGAGAATAGAGGAGGGTTACTGGGTGGAGTCATTGACCAGAAACAAACGAACAAACAAACAAAAAATACAGGTAAGCAGAGGCTTTGCAATCAAAATTTTGGAAAAGCTGTGGACTACAACATCAGTAAGAATATTTCCAACCTAGACCTTTCTCAAGCTATTATGACCACACCTGTAGACCTACGCTATTACTTCTCTACAGCTGTGCAGGGAAGACTCCTTCCCATGCCAAGGCTGGCCCTGTCTTCCTGCCTTCCCCCTGCAGTAGGCCTTTCTTCTTTGACCCACTGCCTTGTTCAGTTGACAATGGCTGCCATTTTCATAGTCTCCCCCTCCTGTGTCTCATTATACTTGAATCTCACTTCCAGTGACCTCTTCCAGCAAAGCCCTCAGCGAGAGGTTAGACCATAAACCCAATGCCTTTTGTCACCTCATTATCTGAATTCCCAGTGACATTCCCCACGGCCCACTCCCACCGCTCATGGCTTTTGACCAATCCCCATGGGTTTGCGCATGCTGCTGTTCAGCTCCTTCTTTTCATTTTAGGGCCCAGGATCCCAGCCAGATCCACAACGAGCAGACCTTCCCACCTCCATTTATGTAACCAAGGAAGTCCCCTACAGGCTAGAGCCCAAACTAACCTAACCTACGCCATCCTCCGAGCAGTGACTGGAGGCTTGCCTCCTGGGTAATTCTAGATCCTTTCAGGTTGACAACTCCAACTACCATACCATATTATCTGGCTTAATGTCCACTGGCCTGTATCCCACTATTATACTTTGGGGCAATACTACTGACAGGTTGAATCACTCATAGTGATTCAATGAATTAATAAACACCTTTAAAATGACCGTCCATGATTTAAATACATGATTAAAAGATGAGAATCTTCTATATTTTCACTGACAGAGATTTGAAATAGCTAATTGTCCTGTGATACAAAGCAAGCCATTTGTAGTTATGGGAGCTTATTGTTCACTCTGAACTCTATGATTGAATCACTGCTGCCTTGAGGGATAGGGTTCTATTTAATCTAGAGCCAGTTGTTCTACTTGGGACCCATAAATTACTAAAGACTTTTGACAGCTTGGGATACTATTTAATAAAATCAGTCTTGAAATTTAATAATAACAATCATGTCATAAAGGCAAAAGTTTTAGGGTAAACAGTGGGGAGATTTTGCTCATCTTAGCATCACAAAATATTACATCACAGAGGACATATCAAACAGAATATTATTCTCAGCAACTGCACCTTTTAATTAGAAACCTATTGCTCACCAGTGATTAGGGCATTAAATTCTAGGTCGCATCTATGGTCATCATTTGAGTTTCCCCTGACAAGAGCCGTATTTACTGCATTTCCTCCACCACGCTGTTTCTACCTGAGTTTTCCCCGTTATTTAATAATCCTTTATGAAAAGAGTTGCATGTTTATGAGTCTGACTTTTCATTGACCAAGACTTAAGGCTCTTGGGGACTTTGAGCTGGAAACCATGGTGACAGTGCTGGTAAATATCACATTAGCATAATAAGCAGGAGATTCTGATTTTGCAGTGGGAATACACATTTTATCCAGTACTAAAAATAGATTATTGAGATTATCTTGAAATCAACTTCAGTGTTTGCAGCACATAAAATGGCCCTGGTGGAAAGATCTAGCTTTGCAAGGGAGTTGCCCCTCTCAGAGTTCTTGCTTGCTTGCTGTCAGGCACATCATTTGCCTTGTTTTCTGATCTCTTTGGCAAAAAACATCCTTTTAATGAGCGACAAGATTCACAAAAGAAATCTCATCTCAGATGACTATTTATTAACCATCTAATCTTGAAAGAAAGTCAAAATGAGCAACAGTAGACAAATGGTTGCCTTCATGTACTTTCTGCTTTCCTGCATTGAAGGCCATCTATCAAGGTGTCCAGTTTTAGATGTAAGCACCAATCATCCAATAGTAGAGTCTCCCCAATTCATAGTTCCATTTCTGTGGCTTCAGTCATCCCTCATCAACCACCATCTGAATATACTTAAGGGAAAATTCCATAAGTAAACAACACGCACATTTTACATTGTGATCCTGAGTGCTATGGCAAAATCTGGCAGCATCCTGATCAATCCCACTCAAACTCACTAATCATCCTTTCCCCAGGGTATCTACACTGTATATACTACCTTCCCAACAGTCATTCATTTAGTAGTCATCCCTGCTATCAAATAAACTGCTATTATGTCCCAGTGCTTGCATTCAAATAACCCCGTTGTAGCTATCTACCTCATATTACTTCACCATGTATGTATCCTGTCCACATCATCGCAGGACAGGTGCATGTATTATAATAGGACATTTTAAGGTATCACATTTATAGAACTTTTGTTACAGCCAACTTTTAAGGTTCTTCTATTTCATTATTAGCTTCTTTTGATAACTTCTGTGCCTAATTTATGAGTGAAATTTTAGCACAAGTATGTACAGATCAGAAAAGGGTATGACATTTAATATTATCTCCAGTTTCAGGTGCCCACAGGGAGTCTTAGAGCGTATCTCCTGTGGGTAAAAGGGACTATCACACATGCAATGGAGGCTAAACTGCCTATCATCTTCGAGATGATTGCATTTATTGTCAATAACAACAGTAACAGCAACTCATTCATCCTTCTGGATGTTTGTCACTGTTTGGGGGCACCTGTGATTAGTCATATCTGTGCTGCCCTTGAGGAAACTAGTAACCAAGTCTGCACAGATGTCCTTTGGGATTCCCAGAGTGCATTCAGAGTCAAGAGAACCACTGGGGAAGAGAGCTGAGCTTCCCCCCACTTCACCTCTTGTAGAGACTACTGGTGGCTGAGCATTCTAAGCTACTGAAGAAGTAGCAAGTATAAGACGGAGTGGCCTGCATAGTGCTGAAGAGAGAAGCTGCAGAGAAAATGACAAAAGAAAATGCCTGTGCTGAGTCAGTGCTGAGAAGTAAAGGACTGTTCACTGCTGCTATCGCTTGGTTTCTTTCTTCCAGATAACCTGGGTTGCTTCAAAATAGCTAAAGGGGGTCTTGGCTGTAAACAGAGAACAACTTTAAACATGTGTGCCCTGGGCTGGGGAGATGGCTCAGTCAGAAAAGTCCCTGCATGCAAGCATGATCTGAAACACCCATGTAAAATGTCAGGTGTGGAAGTACACACTTGTAACTCCATCAGTAGGGGGAAATAAGTATATCGCTGATTGGTTAACCAGGATAGATGAATTGGTTAGCTCCAGGTTCAGTGAGAGTGTGTTTTAGAAAATGAAGATCAGCCTCTGGTCTCTACAGTGTGCACATGCATGCAGATCCCCATGCAAACATATATAACACACACACACACACACACACACACACACACACACATACACATACACACACACACACTCAAGTCAAATATGCCATTATGTTATTTCTAAGATAATAACTTCATACCACTCTATCTGGTTTGCTGAAATTATCAATTCCTTGGCATATACTAATTTTTGACAGCAAAATGGCATCTTCATTTGGTCTGTGCATCCAATATATTTATCTACTTCTTTACTTAGCTACACACATGCTCACTAAAATTAGCTTCCAATGATCTAAACAAGTTCTTGAATATGGTGTAAGGACCTTTTTCTGAATTTGAAAATGTATTTCCTTTCTTTTTTCTCTCCTCTTATTTTTTTTTTCTGACAGACTCTTGCTGTGTAGCTCAGATTGGTCTTACACTCTGACCTTTTTGCCTTGGCCTCCCTCTTGAGTGCACAATTATAAGACATACCAGCATGCCTGGCCACAGTGGTGTCTAAGTGCTACTGAACAGAGAGCTTAGAGCTGTCTCATTTCAGTTGTATTAGAAAACTGACTTCCTTTGTAATCACAGTTCTTTCATTAAAAATGCAAAAATTACCCCAGGCGCAGTGGCTAAAACATGTGATCCCAGTATGTGGGCTAAGACAGAAAGATTGCTAAAATTGAGGCCATCCTGGGCTACCCAGCAAGACCCTGTCTCAGACAACAATAAATAAATAAGCTGGACAACCTTCCCGATATACTTCTCAATATTAACAGAAATTTTAACTTATATAGTTTTTTTTAAAAAAATTATAGCTATTTGGACAGGATTCTGTTATTCAAGAAAAGCAAAGTTTCAAATATTTACAAAATGGGGTTCTGAACTCTTTTCATGGTAATAAGCTTTAAAGTAGAATAATAAAGGCCACATATACGGAAGTGAGCTTTTAGTGCAGTCTGTAAATGTGCACTGTGGTAATATATTTGGGTGCACAGTAGCTCCTATAGCGTCTCCTTCTGTGGAGATTCACTTAAAGTTGCCTCCTTTTAAATGTTCAATTCATACATTAGAGCGGTGGTTCTCAATCTGTTGGTTGTGACTCCTTTGGGGATTGAATGACCCTTTCACAGGGGTCATCTAAGACCATCGGAAAACATAGGTATGTACATTATGATTCATAACAGTAGCAAACTTACAGTTATGAAGTAGCAATGAAAATAATTTTATGGTTGGGGTCACTATGACATGAGAAACTGTATTAAGGAGCTACAGTGTTAAGCAGGTCAAGAACCACTGTATTATAAAATGGCAAAGATCCTTTATTTCCTCTTTTTTGTATAATTTTTATTGATTTTTATTGAGCTCCACATTTTTCTTTGTTCCACTCCCTGCCTCTCCTCTCCCCTTTAACCCTCTCCCAAGATCCCCATGCTCCCAATTTACTCAGGAGACCGTGTTTTTTTCTGCTTCCCATGTACATTAGATCCATGTGTGTCTCTCTTAGAGTCCTCATTGTTGTCTAGGTTCTCTGGGATTGTGAATTGTAGGCTAGTTCTCTTTCTTTTATGTTTAAAACCACTTATGAGTGAGTACATGTGATAATTGTCTTTCTGAGTCTGGGTTACCTCACTCAATATGATGTTTTCTAGCTCCATCTATTTGCCTGAAAATTTCAAAATGTTATTTTTTTTTCTGCTGGTTATTACTCCGTTGTGTAAATGTATCACATTTTCCTTACCCATTCTTCGGCCAAGGGGCATTTAGGTTGTTTCTAGGTTCTGACTATCACAAAAAATGCTGCTATGAACATAGCTGAGCACATGACCTTGTGGCACGGTTGAGTATCCTTTGGATATATACCGAAAAGTGCTATTGCTGGGTCTTGAGAAAGGTTGTTTCCTAATTTTCTGAGAAATTGCCACACTTAAATCCAAAGGGGCTGTACCAGCTTGCATTCCCACCATCAATGCAGAAGTGTTCCCTTTACCCCACCACCTCTCCAGCATAAGTTGTCATCAGTGTTTTTGATCTTGGCCATTTTTATGGGTATAAGATGGAATCTCAGAGTTGTTTTGATTTCCTATTCTCTGATGGCTAGGGATGTCGAGCATTTCCTTAAGTGTCTTTCAGCCATTTTAGATTCCTCTGTTGAGAGTTCTCTGTTTAGGTCTGTATCCCATTTTTTAATGGGGTTATTTGTTCTTTTGATGACCAATTTCTTTAGTTCTTTGTATATTTTGGAGATCAGACCTCTTTCTTATGTGGGGTTGGTGAAGATCATTTACCATTTTGTAGGTTGTCATTTTGTCTTGTTGACCATGTCCTTTGCTTTACAGAAGCTTTTTCAGTTTCAGGAGGTCCCATTTATTAATTGTTTCTCTCAATGTCTGCACTACTGTGGTTATATTTAGGAAATGGTCTCCTGTGCCATTGCACAGTGTACTTCCCACTTTCTCTTCTATGAGGTTCAGTGTTGCTGGCTTTATGTTGAGGTCTTTGATCCATTAGAACTTGAATTTTGTACATGGTGATAGATATGGATCTATTTTCATTCTTCTACATGTTGATATCCAGTTATGCCAGCACCATTTGTTACATATGCTTTCTTTTTTCCATTTGATCTTTTTTGCTTCTTTGTCAAAAATCAGGTGTTCGAAAGTGTGTGGATTAATATCCAGGTCTTCGATCCGGTGAAGAATTTTTCAGGGATTTTGATACTCATTGCATTGAATCTGTAGATTGCTTTTGGTAAGGTTATGACAAAGATTCTTTATGGTGGGCTTTGGCCAGATATTCAAAAGATACCTTTATTCTTTCCTAGCCCAGCTGCTCTTCATATGGGATGCTTTCCTGAATGATTCGGTATGGAGAAACGTATCCAGACAGAGGATTTTTCTTGCTGAGTGCTTGTGCTCATCCCGGGCTTCAGGGAAGGAGCCTTTGGATATGAGTTGCCATTGACTAGGAGCCACCTCTTCAAAGGAAACAAAGCAGAGAGGACCATTCTTTTCGTCTTCACGTCAAGCCTTCACTTGCAACTGGACTGTAGACACAGTAAAGAAAAGCTCAAGGCAGAATGTTCTGGGCTCTTGAAGGATGACGAGTCGTAGGCATAGAGAGAGATTAAGTTCCACTTCAGTGCTACTCAAACCTCCTTGGCTCCAGTTATTCGAAGCCCGGAGAACTGAGAGACCAAAAGCAAAAGGAAGAAGGGAGCCAAGGAAAATGAGAATGTTCCTCCTGTATTCTAGGAGCAAATCACAAAGGAAGCTAAGGCTGGAAATGAACTTTCTCCCTTGGAGAGAGCGGAAGACCCAGAGAACAGCAGCAGGACCACAGCAGCTGTCTATCCCAGGAAAGATGCCGTCACCATAAATGCCAGTGTGTAAAATGTGGCCCAATTCCCAACCTATACTTTGACTAAATGATAATCCCATTTCTCAAGGACTTGGACAAGAAGAAAATAGAGGCCAATGATATAAACTTTGATCGCGGTTTTTCAAGACTGTATTTTTGCATATATCTTTACTACCTTTGTGTATAAAATATCTGTCAACACTTACATACCCATAAGTAAACTTCCTCCCCCAATTTTGACAAGGAAACAACCTTTAAGTTAACATTTAGTAGTTTCTATTTGCAGCAGGTAACCCTACAGATCTAAAGCCTTATGTTTCTCTACAAACCTACTAAAGACAAAGGATCGTAAACTGACCAGGATGAGGCTGGCAAACAATGATGTGTCCTGCTGCTGCCCAGCTAGTGATAGCTGATCTATAATTAAAAGCAAATGGGAAACTTGGATTCCTTTATTCACGACTTGCTGTTCTTCTTGTTTCCATGTTGCCAAGTATGTTCTTAAATTATTCAAAAAAAATCATGCAAAGTATCTTCCTTGGAAAAGAGTGTTAAATAAAATCGCTCACTAATGCCAGCAAATTAAATGGAGTTCTCTGGTGTATTTGTTCTTAAACAGGATCTAGAACAAGAAGTGTTTCCTGGCAGCTGCTCCTCAAGGGAGTCCCAGAAATCTGAGATTCTGTTCTACAGATATTATTGGAATGTTTGATTCCCCAAGTTTTCATCCAAGAGCTTTTTCTCTTAAGTTTTTATCACTTTACTGATGGCCAATTTGCTCGATTTACACTTAGTCCTGAGTATGGAAATAACCTGCAATCGTGGTTCCTAGCAGTAAACAAAATTGAAGGCAGATCCTCCTGCCTTGAGAGTTCAGAAAAAGACTTCTTTTTCTTTTAAAATCATGGTTGGATAGAATCCAAATTCAATGTGAATTTCCTATCTTTGCCTTCAAAAGGTTTGTAAGAAATAGAATAACCCGATGAAGGATGCTCATATCCAAAAGCCTTTTAAAGCTAAAACTCTGTGTCTGTGTGTGCCCAGAAAATCTTCTCATTAAAGGAATTGTCAATTCCTAGCTCCCTAGCTGAAGCCATGGCCCCTTACAAGTATGTCCCACTCTCCCTTCTGAGAACACCTTTGAAAAAGCCCTTCCAAATATCTACTAGTATGTAACCCATTTTAACATTTTGGCTGTCTAAGCTCTTTCACACCCCAAAGCTATGAGAGCTCTGCCAGCATGCAAAAGCTCCCTTCCAAGTCTCCACAGCCACACCCTGGTAGCACATGCCAGAAGTTAGCCAATAAGAAGCCTTCAGCCTCCACCTCCCAGAACTTCCGCGTTCTGGCAACTGTGTAGAAGCTGTTATACTTAGTGTATTTCAGAACACAATAGGAAGTTTTCAGAATTATGGATTATTAGGCACTGGCCCAGGCGTTTCAGTTTAGTTCATCTGAAAATGATCCTTGGCATTGATTTTGTTTTATTTTATTAATGTTTCAAATCTCTATGGACCATTCTGAGTAGAGGCAGGTTTGAGAACTGTTCTATACAGAATTTGAGATGGAAAGAGGGATGTCCACAGTATCCATAACATTTTATTAGTGTTGAAATGCACTAAAAGAACTTCTTTCTTTCTTCTGCTTGGGGAAATATTGAATTCTCTGTTTATCAAATGGACATCATTCTGTATAGACAGCTCCTCTCTTGATAGCCTCCACAATGCTTAACACAGCATCTCAATTGGAAGTGTGTTTAATATATATCACTGGGATTTTGTGTATATATTTCTTAGCACTAAAAGGCAGAAATTAAAAGAATTTTTTCCTGGTCTCAGTAGGAATTAGACAAGAACTTCACCAGCTGTTTGTAACTGGCAGGAAGGTGAGCCCAGTTACACTTGTGAAGCATTGCATCTGTAACACATCCATCAAAGAATGAACCCATTGAGATGCCACTCATCATCTATCGCAAAGATCAGCGCTGAGACGTCTGGGCTTTTTTCCCCTGCAAATATGAAACTTTGATTATCTTTAAAAGAGTAATAACTAGAGTGGTTTGAAGTTGCAAGCTAAATCCATTTCCAAAAAATGATCTCAAGTGCTTAAAGTGGTTGCTTTTGTTCAAGCAAAAAGAAGATATTCTTTGGTGAGTTGTTTAGAAATCAACACACTGAAACCACCAACTTGCCTGAACAGGTTTCAGAGTGTGATTTAAAAAAAAAAATTAAGTTGCTATCCTGTGTACATGGCAGACTGCATAAAAGCACTTGTCTTCACAAGAACTTTCTGGCCTTCAGAGAGGTATCTGGCCTTGGGTGAGGACTTTCAAAAAAAAATAAAGCTGTAATTGAATGTACCAGAACAGTGGTAGGAACTTCTGAAGATGTCAAATATGCAAAGGCAATCTTTTAGAAAACTCTGGGAGAAGAAGGCACCGTGACTCATACAATAACAAACACTAGTAGCCTACTCTGGGAATCTTGAAGAGAAAGTGGTTGGTAATAGGTAGAATCATGAGGAGAACCTTCTTGAAGTAGGTAGGAACTGAGGTAGCCTGCAAGATCTATATAAACAGAGATAAGCGTGCATATGGGTGCAATCAGCTTTACAACAGGGCAAAGGGCACTCAGTACAAAACAGCGTCATTGTTGTGTCTACCGTTAGGAATGCCATTGTGACCATCATTTCCTGGAGACAACTACATTGTGAGAAAACAAGCTATTGTCTGGAAAGTGTAGCTAGACTATGGACACTGCAAGTTGAGGAGATAAATAATGAGGACAAAGAAGAAACCAGAAGGGTACAGTTTTGCACAAGTGAAAGGCTTCAGGGATCAGCCAAGGTGAGGATGGGCTGTGTGTATGGGCAGCAGACATTCTAACACTGTACTGCCCATCTTACTCACTTAAAAACGTGCTTTCAGGAAGAGTGGTCAACTGAAATACCATCATACCACGGAAAGGATGGGGTCTGAAATACACAACATTTCATACCTAACTAATCAAAGGCCACAAATATCCCTTCTCAACTGAAATACCATCATACCACGGAAAGGATGGGGTCTGAAATACACAACATTTCATACCTAACTAATCAAAGGCCATAAATATCCCTTCTCCATTATTCTTAGAAAGAAAAATATGTTTTGGAACAGCACACTAATTAGAGACTGGCATGTCTGTTCTGAACATCACTTTTAGCTGTGGTGTTACAGACTGGGGACATGCTGACAAATCTATTTCTGGAGTTTTGGGGTAATGTTTGGATTTGAGTTGTTTTGTAATTTCTTCTGAGTTCTGCATCCAGAATAGTTTCAAGGCTGCTGTCTGAGATGATCCAGCCTCACGGAATACTCCAGTCAGGACTTGACCATAATCCTGAACTTTCTTTGGGTCCTCATAAGATTACCAGCACCCACAATCAGCAGGAAGTAGCTTAGAGAACTACACCCACATTCCCAAAAAATGTATTATGGATGTTTGTCTTTATATAGTGTGTTGGTTACAAGTTGTTATTGACAATGATGGAGGGGGAGCTAAACAAAGAAGATTAGATTCAGGGTTTGATTTTGAAAAGAAAAAAAGGGAAGCTGCTGTGGGATGCTTTTATACACTGTAAAGATTTGTCACTCATATTGAAGTATAGGTGGAGCAACCAGAATAAGAGAATTCTGGGATGAGGAAAGGCAGCGATGTAGTCACCAACCAGATGCAGAGGAAACACGATGAGAATACCTTACTGAGAAAAGGTATTAAACCACGTGGTTTAAACATAGACAAGAATTATGGGTTAATTTAATTTATAAGAGCTAGTTAATAATAAGCCTGAGCTAATAGGCCAAACAGTTTATAATTAATATAAGCCTCTGTGTCTTTCTTTGGGACTGAATGGCTTCAGGACCATGTGGGACAGAAGCTTCCCTCTACACGATTGGTTTTTAAAGGAGGAAAATCAAAGGAGTAACTTGAAGATGAAATAGTCCTACATGGCAAACAGGCCACATGGGTTTAATTTGGAAGCAGGTAGAGTATGTTCAGCTGAGCAGTAAATCAGGGCACTGTGGTCCTGGCAGGTTCTGACAGCCCAGGCTCAGCATCCCTACATTCTTGAGTTCTCACATTATCAACAGACTGAACTGACTTGGCTTTCCAATCACAGCCCACCCTATTTCCAGCAGCAAGCACAGAAAATAGAGCTACACCCTGGGGACAAGCTGGGGAAGGCTTTGTGTTACTTTCCAGCTTAATAATTCTCTCGATGTCTGTCATTTTGATTCAGCCAACAGAAAAGTGTTCAGATCAACATCTCTTATCGCCAAGGGAAAAGACTCAGAAATTACAAATTGTTCCTACCCAATTTCCTGTACTTTCATATAGAAAAAGAAATTATACTGGATGGAAGGAAGGCAGGCTGAGTTCTTGTCCATTTATATCCAGTGCAATATCCTAACTGAAGCAGAGGACACACACACACACACTCAGACACACAGACACACAGACACACACACACACACACATTCACCACTTCTCATTTAATACTTAAATTTTACACTTTTGTTGATTACTATTGTCAACGGGATACATCTTTCCATTGGAGGAATGTTTTTAGAGGGATAGCAGAACTCAAAATTTCTATTAATTAAAACTTACAAAAGTTTTGATATAAATGAAGGTCAACGTGTTGGCAGAATTACAGCATGATCCATCTATGTGTATAGGTCCAATAACCTTTGATTCAACCAATCTCAGACAGAACTCTTGAAAATGAAAGGTCTCATAAGCACTGAGCTGTATACATAAAGGCTTCTTTGTTTGCACTGTTCTCTGAACAATATGGAATAGGTATTTACAGAGCACTAACACCATTTTACTTACCAAAAGTAATTGGGAAGTAACTGAAAGCACATAGGGGGAGATGCATAGGCTACGTGCATACACTAGGCCATCTCAGATAAGGAACTTGAGCAGGCAATGGTCCTGGATTCCATCCTCCACTGATGGCTGTACTTACATGATTTCACTTGAATTGCCTGTGTGCTTGGGGAACCCTAGTTCTGCCTTCACTGAGTAGTTCTGCAGCCAATGAACATCTAAAGAGCTGCTAAAGAAACAGAAGGTCATGAAATGAAATGAAATGAAATGAAATTCTCCTTTATGAACTTGCTTCCCACATGCAATTAAGACTTTCCTACTGTGGGATTTAGGGGAGAGGGATGGGTGCATGTGAGTGGATCCTGCAAAAGATAAGGTCTTAAACTCCACTTAGCAGGAGAATCACCCCCAAGAACCCAGCTCTTGGTTCTGACTCTAGAGATTGAGCGATGAGGCCAAGTGTGTTGCCAGCACACATCCTAGGTGCTTTTGATGCACTTGATCATTATCTAAATTTTTGAGATATTCTGGTAGAGCTTGAGGTCATAACTGGGCAAGAATGGCTCCATGGGTAAAGTGCTTGCTGGATAAGCATGAGAATCTGAGTTCATATTCCCAGTACCCATGTAAAAGTTGGGTATGTTGGGGCACATCTGCAACTCCAGCATTGGTGACCCTGGGCCTTGCTGTCCAACTGGTCTGGCCAAAACAAGAACTCTTGGGTTCAGTGAGAGTCTCTGTCTCAAAAACTAAGGTGGAGAATGGTAAAGGAAGACTCCTGGCAGTGACCTTTGGCCTCTACTAGATAGGTCATGTGATTAATGATAGAAATACATACATATGTGTGTGTGCATGCATGTGTGCATGTGTATCCACACACATTCATAACACACAGGGAGGGAGGAGAGAGAGAAAGAGGAATTTAGATGCTGGTATTAAAAAACAGAGCTATGTCAACTACATGGCTTATCTAGTAGCATTTCAGGGGATTTGTTTGGTTTGAGATAGCTGAAGGCCCATTATTTTAAGATACATATTAGCAGTATCTGCCTGTGTGAAGCAAAGAGCCTCAAAATCCATAATCTTCCAAGTGTTGGATGCTACCTGATGCTGTATCAGATGTCAGGGTATTGACATGCTCTCTCCATCCCTACTGGGTTCTCCAAAGGGCAACGGGTTAGTTATTTCCCACCACAGCAACATACTTTAGTCAAACAAGACTAAATAAGACTAGCTGGTCTTATCTCAAAATAAAAGTGTTTTTTTTTTTTTTTAACCTAAGAAAATCTCAAACTGTAAGCATTTTATATCTGCGGTTATCAACCCACACATTTCCAAACATGTTGTGACATCTCAGTCATGGAGCAAAAGGTATAATAAAAACCACTTATAAATAACAATAATCTCAAGAACTTTAAAAATAGGCATTGGGAAGAAAACTATATTCTCGGTTACACCTCCTCCAACTGTTTCCTAACTCCAAGGAAATCCCAGGAAGTTATTGGGGATGCTTCACTAAAATCACAAGCCAATAAGTGTTGAGGGAGTACCAGCAGAACCATCTGGAGGGTAAGTGTGTCCCCACCCAGTGCCCGCCCAGATGCCCCGGGAACGGAGTGCAGGAACCCTCTAGTCCCCTAAACTTTCTGGCCATTTGGCTACAGGCTTCTCCCGGCTACTGGCTTTTCTACTATCCTACTCCAGCTTGCTCCCAAGCTCCCCTTTCCATCTGCGGGGTCCTAGGATCTCACAACACAGCCTGCTTCTGGGCTAAGGCTCTGGGGACAGGGTGGTAAGTGCAAGGTTGCAGGGGTTTCTTTGTTCCATGGAGCTGGCATTTACCAAGCTTGTGCTTTTGTCTGTGGTGTCATTGGCCAGCAAATGGCCTTGATCCAGTACCAGTAGAGCCATCCAGAGGGGATCCATAGATCCACCATCACAGCCTGCTTCAGGAAGAAGGGGATCTGAGAACCAACTCCAGTGCTGAGGGTACGTAAGAGAGGGCAGTACAAGAAAAATCCCCCAAGTACACAGTCAACCACAACAAAAGCACCAAGCCACCTAGACTCTCCTGACCGCATTCAAAGGAAAAGATGGGCAGGTGCCAATGCAAGAATTCCTCCAACAACCTGAAAAGCAACATGATAACACCAGGATCCATTAAATATGCAAAAGGAAGACTCAAACAACCTAATCCAGAAGAAGTAGAAGAAATCCACTTTAAACGTAACATTATGAAAGTGATAGAGAATATTAAAAAGGATGTGAAAAACTCCTTTAAAGAAATGGATGAGAAGCCTAACAAAAAGTTAGAAGAAATGAATAAATCCCTCAGAGATACCCTAGAAAACCAAGAAAAAGCAATCAAACAGGTAATGGAAACAGTTCAAGACTTGAAAACTGAAATGGAGGCAATGAAGAAAACACAAACTGAGGGATGGCTGGATATGGAAAATCTGGATAAACAAATAAGAACTACAGAGAAAAGTATAACCAACAGAATACAAGAGATAGAAGAAAGAATCTCAGACGCTGAAGATACAATAGAGAAAATAAACTCATTGATCAAAGAAAATGACAAATCCAACAAATTTTTAACACAAAACATCCAGGAAATCAGGGACACCATGAAAAGACCAAACCTAAGAATAATAGGGGTAGAAGAAGGAGAAGAATTCCAGCTCAAAGGCCCAGAAAATATATTCAACAAAATTATAGAAGAAAACTTTACCAACCTAAAGAAGGATATTCCTATGAAAAGTACAAGAAGCATACAGAACACCAAATAGGCTGGATCAAAAAAACATCCCCTTGCCATATAATAATCAAAACACAAAACATACAGAGTAAAGAAAGAATGTTAAGAGCTACAAAG
Organism: Ondatra zibethicus; assembly: GCA_004026605.1. Taxonomy (NCBI): domain Eukaryota; kingdom Metazoa; phylum Chordata; class Mammalia; order Rodentia; family Cricetidae; genus Ondatra; species Ondatra zibethicus. Next base: position 21,561 of record PVIU01003896.1, on the reverse strand, counting down.
GAAAAAGGTCAAGTAGCATATAAAGGTAAACCTATCAGAATTACACCTGACTTCTCTATGGAAACCATGAAAGCCAGAAGGTCTTGGATAGATGTGCTGAGGACACTAAGAGACCATGGATGCAAGCCCAGACTACTATACCCAGCAAAGCTTTCTTTCACCATCGATGGAGAAAACAAGATATTCCAGGATAAAAACAAATTTAAGCAATACATAGCCACAAACCCAGCCTTACAGAAAGTACTAGAAGGAAAACCACAACGAAAGGAAGCAAACAACACCCATAATAACACAGACATCTAACAACCCTACACAAGCACAACTCAGAAGGGAAACACACAAACTCGAACACCCAAAAAAGAAAATAATAACCGGAGTTAGCAACCACTGGTCATTAATATCACTTAATATCAATGGACTCAATTCACCTATAAAAAGGCACAGGTTAAGAGAATGGATACGAAAACAGGAGCCAACATTCTATTGTTTACAAGAAACACACCTCAATCACAAAGACAGACATTATCTCAGAGTAAAGGGTTGGGAAAAGGTTTTTCAATCAAATGGCCCTAAGAAACAAGCAGGTGTGGCTATACTAATATCGAACAAAATTGATTCAAACTAACATCAATCAGAAGAGATGGAGAGGGACACTTTATACTCTTAACAAGAATAATCCATCAGGATGAAGTCTCAGTCCTGAATAACTATGCCCCTAATGTAAAAGCACCCACATATGTAAAAGAAACATTACTAGAACTTAATGCACACATCAATCCCCACACACCAATAGTAGGAGATTTCAACACTCCTCTCTCAGCAATGGACAGGTCAACCACACAGAAACTTAACAGAGAAATACAATAACTAACAGATGTAATGAATCAAATGGAATTAATAGACATCTATAGAACATTTCACCCAAACAGGAAAGAATATACCTTCTTCTCAGCATCTCATAGAACCTTCTTGAAAACTGATCACATACTCGATAACAAAGCAAACATCCACAGACACAAAAAAATTGGAGTAACTACCTGTGTCTTATCGGATCACCATGGAGTAAAGTTAGAATTTAACAACAATTCCACCACCAGTAAGCCTACAAACTCATGGAGACTGAACAGTCAACTACTTAACCACCCCTGGGTCAAGGAAGAAATAAAGAAAGAAATTAAAGTCTTCCTTGAATTCAACGAAAATAAAGACACAACATACCCCAACCTATGGGACACTATGAAAGCAGTGCTAAGAGGAAAGTTCATAGCACTTAAGCACACATTAGTGACTTAATAGCACAGCTGAAAGCTCTAGAAAAAAAAAAGCAGACTCACCCAGGAGTAGTAGAAGACTGGAAATAATCAAACAGAGAGCTGAAATCACAAAATAGAGACACAGAAAACAATCCAAAGAATCAATGAAACAAAGAGCTGGTTCCTTGAGAAAATCAACAAGATTGACAAACCCCTATCCAAACTAATCAAAAGGCAGAAAGAGAACACTCAAATTAACAAGATCAGAAATGAAAAGGGGGACATAACAACAGACACTGAGGAAATTCAGAGAATCATTAGTAATGATTAGAATCATTACTACAAAAGGCTGTATGCCACAAAATTGGAAAATGTAAAAGAAATGGACAGTTTTCTAGATAAATACCATGTACCAAAATTAAATCAAGACCAGGTGAACAATTTAAATAGACCTATAAGTCACGAGGAAATAGAAGCTGTCATTAAAAACCTCCCAACCAAAAAGCCAAGGACCAGATGGTTTTAATGCAGAATTCTACAAGAACTTCCAAGAGGAGCTAATACCTATACTCCTTAATGTGTTTCACATAATAGAAACAGAAGGGTCATTGCCAAACTCTTTTTATGAAGTTACAGTTACCTTGATACCAAAACCACACAAAGATGCAACAAAGAAAGAAAATTACAGACCAATTTCACTCATGAACATTGATGCAAAAATTGTCAATAAAATACTGGCAAACCGAATCCAAGAACACATCAAAAAATTATCTATTATGATCAAGTAGGCTTCATCCCAGAGATGAAGGGTTGGTTCAACATATGAAAATCTATCAATGTAATCCATTATATAAATAAATTGAAAGAAAAAACCATATGATCATTTCATTAGATGCTGAAAAAGCATTTGACAAAATTCAACACCCCTTTATGATAAAGGTCTTGGAAAGATTAGGGATACAAGGATCATATCTAAATATAATAAAAGAAATATATAGCAAGCCGACAGCTACCATCAAATTAAATGGAGAGAAACTCAAAGCCATTCTACTAAAATCAGGAACAAAACAAGGCTGTCCACTCTCCCCATACCTCTGCAATATAGTGCTTGAAGTTCTAGCAATAGCTATAAAGACAACATAAGAAGATCAAGGGGGTTTGAATTGGAAAGGAAGAAGTCAAACTTTTGCTATTTGATAATGATATGATAGTATACATAAGTGACCCCCAAAACTCTACCAAAGAACTCCTACAGCTGATATATACCTTCAGTGATGTGGCAGGATACAAGATCAAGTCAAAAAAATCAGTAGCCCTCCTATACACAAAGGATAAAGAAACAGAGAAGGAAATCAGAGAAACATCACCTTTCATGATAGCCACAAATAATATAAAGTATCTTGGGGTAATACTAACCAAGGAAGTGAAAGATCTATTTGATAAGAACTTTAAGGCTTTGAAGAAAGAAATTGAGGAGGATACCAGAAATTGGAAGGCGCTCCCATGCTCCTGGATTGGTAGGATCAACATAGTAAAAATGGCAATTCTACCAAAGGCAATATATAGATTCAATGCAATCCCTATCAAAATCCCAACAAAATTCTTCACAGACCTTGAGAGAACAATAATCAACTTTATATGGAAAAACAAAAAGCCCAGGATAGCCAAAACAATCTTATACAATAAAGGAACTTCCGGAGGCATTACCATCCCAGACTTAAAACTCTATTACAAAGCTACAGTAATGAATACAGCTTGGTATTGGCATAAAAACAGAGATGTTGACCAATGGAATCGAATCGAAGACCCGGATATTAATCCACAAACCTATGAATATCTCATATTTGACAAGGAAGCTAAAATTATACAATGGAAGAAAGAAAGCATCTTTAACAAATGGTGCTGGCATAACTGGATGCCAAACTGTAGGAGAATGAAAATAGATCCTTATCTATCACCATGCACAAAACTCAAATACAAATGGATTAAAGACCTCAATATAAATCTGATCACACTGAACCTAATAGAAGAGAAAGTGGGAAGCAGCCTGCAAAACTTGGGCACAGGAGACCACTTCCTGTGTATAACCCCAGTGGCACAGACAATAAGAGCAACAATGAATAAATGGGACCTCCTGAAACTGAGAAGCTTCTGTAAAGCAAAGGACACAGTCATTAAGACAAAAAGGCATCCTACTGAATGGAGATCTTCACCAACCCCACATTCCATCAGACAAAGGTCTGATCTCCAAAATATATAAAGAACTCAAGAAACTGGACATTAAAATTATAAATAACCCAATTAAAAAATGGGGTAATGATCTGAACAGAGAATTCTCAACAGAAGAAGTTCAAATGGCCAAAAGATACTTAAGGTCATGTTCAACTTCCTTAGCGATTAGGGAAATGCAAATCAAAACAACTTTGAGATACCATCTTACACCTGTCAGAATGGCTAAAATCAAAAACACCAAGGATAGCCTATTCTGGAGAGGACGTGGAGTAAGGGGAACACTCATCCATTGTTGGTGGGAATGCAAGCTGGTCCAGCCACTTTGGAAATCAGTGTGGTGGTTTCTCAGGAAACTGGGGATCAACCTACCTCAGGATCCAGCAATACCACTCTTGGGAATGTACCCAAGAGATGCCCAACCATACTACGAAAGCATTTGTGCAACTATGTTCATAGTGGCATTGTTTGTAATAGCCAGAAACTCAAAACAACCTAGGTGCCCCTCAACAGAAGAATGGATAAAGAAAATGTGGATATTAGAATTAGAATATTACTCAGCAGTAAAAAACAATGACATCTTGAATTTTGCATGCAAATGGTTGGAAATAGAAAACACTATCCTTAGTGAGCTAATCCAGACCCAGAAAGATGAATATGGTATGTACTCACTCATTAGTGGATTCTAGGCATAAACAAAGGACATTGAGCCTGTAGTACACAAGCCTAGAGAAGCCAAATAGCAAGGTGAACCCAAAGAAAAACATATATAGATCCTCCTGGAAATTGGAAGCCAACAAGATAGCAGGGCAAAAGTTGGGAGCATGGGGGTGGGTGTAAGGGTGGGGTGGGGTTGGGGAAGGGGGAGAGGGGGAAGGAGAAGGGAGAAGGGAAAGACTGTGGAGAGCCTGGGGGAGTGGGAGGGTGGAGATAGAGGAAGGGCAGATATTGGAGCAGGGAAGAAGATATCTACATTAAGGGAGCCATTTTAGGGTTGGCAGGAGATTTGGCTCTAGGGGGGATCCCAGGTGTCCACGGGGATGTCTCCAGCTAGGTCCTTGGGCAGCAGAGGAGAGGGTGCCTGAACTGGCCTTGTCCCATAGTCACACTTATGAATATCTTGCATATCACCATAGAAATTTCATCTGATGGATGGAGATAGAGACAGAGACCCACATCTACATCAGAGCAATGGACTGAGCTCCCAAGGTCCAGTTGAAGAGCAGAAGGAGGGAGAAGATGAACAAAGAAGTCTGGGCCGCAAGGGGCTTGTCCACCAACTGAGACAGTATGCCTGATCTAATGGGAGCTCACCAAATCCAGCTGGACCGGGACTGAATGAGCATGTGATCAAACCAGAGTCCCTAAATGTGGCTGCCAATGGGGGCAGACTGAGAAGCCATCATAATAGCACTGGGGCCTGTCTATTCTGCATGTAATGGCTTTTTGGGACCCAAGTTTACGTGGACACACACCTTCCTAGGCTGGGATGGAGGGGGGAGGGCCTTGGACTTCCCACAGACAGGGTACCCTGCCCTCTCTTAAGTATGGAAGGGGAGAGAGGAGAGTTAGTGGGGGAGGGGGAGAGGAATGGGAGAAGGGGAGGAAGTGACAATTTTTAAATGGAAAAATAAAAATAAAAAAATACTAAAAAAAATAAAGTGTTGAGGGCAAGAATTCTCATTTTAAAAAGGGTTTGAATTTTAGCGAGGTCATGAACCATTTTAAAGGTACAAAATGGGCTCATTCCTGCGCCCTGCATCACATTAGTGATGGAGGGCAGGTAAGGTGTCCTCTTTGAGGGTCAGTGTCCATAACGTCAAACATGGCCCTAACAATGTCTACCTACAAGGGTATGAAAAGGGGTGAGAGAAGAATGTGGCTGTGTCTAACTCATAGTGGATGTACTAGAAGGCTGACAGCTTCCTTGAGAGAGTGGCAACATTCCATCAAAGGTAATGAAACACGGTTTAATAAATTTGTAGTGAGGTCCCTTGACTGGTGATGAAAGAGAGTTGTGTGCTGTGCCAGTGACTTAGACACGGCTTGCTTTGTGTCAGAGAAACATGGATTTAAGTCCTGATACAGGTTCTGAGCTATCTTGTGATTTCAGGCAAGCAATTTCAAATCTTTAAGCCTGGGCTCTTTATCTGTAAAATGGGACAGGGCTAGTGTGAGAACTTCCAGGAGTGAACGTGGAGGTGATTTACTAGAAGGTCTGGTGAAAGATCAGCCCTTGCTCTGCCAGAGTTGTTATTCATATCATTATCCTGTTATTATCATTATTGACAATGCAGAAGGGTTCAAGGTCCATGGATGGTGAACATTTCTTTCGGACCTCATTTATTTTAGTATAAACCTCACAGGTTCGCTGAAGGTCAAATTACAGCAGCGTGGCCTTGTGGAAAAACTTTATCAATGTCAAACATAACCTCTAAACTCCTTTCCAGACCATTGGAGGGTGCCAACATGAAATTTGACTTCTACGTCTGAAAATGATTATCATCTTTGTGGAGAACTTCTGCCAACTCACTTGGAGACACAACACGCTGGCCATAAACTCAGCAAAGCCCAGAGGCTTGGGGTATGGCAGGTACAAAACTGCCCTAGCTAAAAATCACAGGGAAATGCACAAGAGCCCATTTTATAATGATTCACTACACACCTTGCTTCTCTTTAGAGATTAAAAAGCATATAGATCCCATTCAGTTGTTCGGGCTGGCAGAAGAAAGATTTAGGTAAACGAGGTAACTGTCCGCAAATCAAAAGCCAGATACTTCCTTTAGAAAGACTTGATCATCGTCTGGCAGCCTTCCAAAGGGTCTGTGGGGGAAGTTTAATTCTCTCTGGGTTCCTTACAATTAGAATACAGTCAGAGGAAAAGCAAATGCATGAATTGTGCTATTTCTGCCACATCCTAGATGGTGTTATGTGGGGAAAAGTAAGACTCTATCTTCTCCAAGCTGACTTTAATATTCATGTGGTCAAGAATTAGTGACAACTCCCGTCTGGGAATGATTCTGTATTCTAGAAGATTCTCAAGGCTGATTCTAGATTTTTTTTTTTAGAAGTGGCCACAAATCCAGGAACCTCTTTTTCTCCCTGACTTACCCCACCTCAGGCCTGTTGCCAGTTAGCCCCTTGCCTTTGGGCAGGTCAGAGGCCTCCTCTGCCTGTAGGCATTTCTGTCCCCCGGTAGAAAGGACATGAGCAGCAGGCTGGAGAGATGGGGCAAGTTCCTTACAATGTTCCGTGCTCCTTGGTACCTTAGTGGCACATTCAACACTCTACAAAGGTTTTTCACCCCATGCCTCAGTGAACAAGAGATTAAGAGGTGTTATCTCCATATTCAAACTTCCTTTTAGATTTCCTACATGTTGTTCAGATTATTAGAATTCGGCATGGCTCACGCTTCAGTCTTCACAAGACAGAATTCACTTCTCTGTTTACTTGTAATTGTTACTGTAATAGGTCAAGTTTGAGGGACTCGTAGTTGACAAGATGAACATTTTTTTAAATAGATGATTATAATGAAATGTCACCCTTTGCCCCACATTGAATCCTTTATTCTATCACTTTGAATAATGCCTAAATGTATAGGGGAAAAAATGAGAAGAAAGTATGGAATTTCAGATCACTTTAACAGCAGACATTGCCATTGGTTTTGAAAAAACTCTGCCCTCATGAAGTGTTTTTGGTGCTAGGACAGTGTCTTTGTCTTTTTAAAGACATAGCCACATCACTTGTGTTTTTCTCTAGTGCACAGCACCGAGACATCTAGCAAATGCTTACTAGAGCTCTCTTCTCTGTGCTCAGCTGTCTTCATCCCCTTCCTTTCTTCATTTTCTTACATCAATCAATACTCCCTTTCATTGTACTGAACAGCCTCCATAAAAGTCAGTGCCAGACTCTCCTCGGAAATAGTCTCCGTCTGTTGTCTTCTATTCCTGTGGTAATTTCCAGAGGTGCACATAATCTGTGGAAAATGGAAATACACAGTAAAGTTTCATTTCACTTCAGCTTAAATGTCGGGGGGAAAATGCCGATGAATGGGATAAAGTCGATCGCTTCAAAATGCTTCTGCTGCAGAAGAAGTGGTGGTCACTACTTCTTAAGTTTTTCAAATATCTTGATGATTATAATTCCACCCGACATTTGAGTAACAAATGTTGCTTTGCAACACTTTGCGTGACACTACTGTCTCCAAATCGCTTCCATTAGAACCAACCCACTTTTAAGAATCATGTGGTACATTTTAAAAAAAATCATGTCATGCATTAAAATCGAAAATATCATTCAAACAACACAGTGAAATGGAGAAATTCAACAAAGATGTTTGGTGTGCTGTTGATCAACAGTCAAGAAGTCTTTTCAAAACTTGACTTTTTAAAGTCAGGATTAGCCACAGAGGTAGGAGACTAAAGACCTGTTAATCTTTGTGTTCTCTGTAGATTGTTATTTCTCCTTGACTCTCTTCGATATGTGTATGATAATTTCTACCTACTTTACCATGCAATGGTTATTTTCTTTTGCAAAATTCTTAGAATGTTATAAATTCCTCCTTACCACCCTGCTTTCATGATTCATTGATTACGCAATAAAATAAGCATTTATTATAGATGTTTAGAATTGCGCCTGACTCGAAATGAGTGTTGGGAGAGAAAGGGCCACCATTACTGTCAGCACGTCCTGTTGGCTCTCCCCCTTAGTGCCTTCTATAAGCATGATTTTTAAAATTGCCCTAGTTTAGATTTTCAATTTTATATTTTGCATATCTTGCTTTCTGTTTGCCTTTGTAAAGAAAACTTTCACCGACAGAAAATGGACACAATAACAGCAATTCAAAACTAATTTTGAGGAAACAGGATTTTAAAGATTCTCCAACCCTCGTTGCCTGCTACCTCTAAGCAATGCCCAGAAGAAAATAACATGCCTTTATTTATTAGTCTGCACTCACAAGGTAGCTGAGCAATTATTCTAGCTTCAAACAAATTAGCTTAAACAAATAAAAATCTGAGCCGTTCCTTAGGGACAATCAGATTTTCCATTTCCTTGCTACTCAAAGGTTATATTTCCTGCTGGATGGGGAAAGTATTCATTTTCGTGGTCATTTTAGAGCAGCCAGCTACTTCTTAGAAGGGTGAAGTTATTTCTGAGGCTCAGTGGAAGATAAATGAACATCATATAAGCAAACTAGACCCCCCCAAAGGAGGTCCAGAGAATTGGTCTGTCTTAGATTCTGACCTTCCAAGTGTCTTCAGGTAAGCAGAAATTCCTATGACAGAGGTACTAGAAGGATGTCACCAGGACATGGGCTGTAATATGAGAACCAAGAGCAATGCCAATCTTTTGAGCTAGGGAGTATACCTATGTTACTCTGCTCTGGCTGCCATGATAAAATATTATAGGCTGCATGACTTAAACATCAGAGACGTATTTCCTCCCAGATCTGGTGTCTGGGATCAAATGCTAGTAGATCCTGTTTCTAATCTGGTTTCTCTTTGGCAGAGGGTCACTTCCTCACTTGGTTCTCAAATGGTGTTAGGGTTCTCCAAAGGAACAGAACGGATCAAATATATATATAGCTATTAAAAGCGGATTAATTAGATTGGCTTACAGGATGGGGTCCGGGAGGTTAAACAGTGGGCCGTCTCACACTAGAGAAGCCACCAACCCACTGCTGCTGCAGTCCACGAGGCTGGATGTCTCGGCGGTTCTGACCAAATGCTGAAGATCTGGAGGATTGCCGGAGAGCTTTTGGCCTTCAGTCTAAGTTGGAAGTTCCAAGAATTTGTTTCAATACCAGGCAAAGGAATGCCATAGCAGGAGCAGATGAACTTGCCAGCAAGAGTGAAGGCAAGCAGGCAAAAGGCAGCTTCCTTCTTCTACATGCTTCAGAATTGCAGGCAGAAGTCAAAGAGGTCCCCTTTCTATGGTCGCTTAGAGCTTTACCCCAGTTCTTATTCCTGGGAGAGACACAGCTGGGAAGGGTCTGAACATCACTCTTTGAAACACCGCTGTGTTTGATCCTCGCCTAGGAATTTTCAGGTTTATTTCTAGTCTGCTCTTCCCAAGATGCATACCAAGTTTGCTGAGTGTCCCCTATCTACATTCGGATGAAGCTAGGGAAGTGGACTGTGGTGGACTTGGGCCAGAGAACTGAGCAATGGAGTCCCCGCTCCTAGAGCATCACATAGAGAGAGCCGCTTCGTAGGGAGGGATATAAGACATGGCTCTAAGTCAGACCTATTGGGTCAGCCAGAGCCTCATCTAGAGAATATCCATTCAGGTTAAGCCTGAGAGTTCAGAGGTCATTAGTGTGATGGGTTAGAAAGTAACTATCTCTCATTACATAACATATTTTTCCTACTATTTTTACATTTTTTCCGTGTATCATTTTCCTCTTTTTTTAGTTACTAGAAATATCTGGAGTATGTTTCCTGGATACTTGCTTTGGGGTATTTCAACTAATCAAAATATGTGCATTGTTCCTTAATTAGAATAAGGAAGCAACTGGAGATGAATATGATCAAAATATATTGTATGGAATTAAAGAATTAATAAAATGGTTTTAAAAGTATGTTAAAATTTTGGGGGGCGGAATGTATGACAGGGTCTCTCTACATAGCCCTGGCGGTTCTGGAGTTCTCTGTGTAGACCAGACTAGCCTCAGACTCACAGAGATCTGCTGGCCCCTGGCTCCCTAGTGCTGGGATTAAAAGTGTGCACTAGCATGCCTGGCTTGTATATTGCAATTCTGACCTCATAGTACTTTAAAATGTAACTTTATTTAGAGAGTTTTATACAGGTACCATATTAAAATGAGGTCGTTAAAATGGGCCTTGGTTGGTCCCTCTGTGATAAAGGGAATTTGGACACAGAGAGACCTGTATTTCTGGAACATGACTTAAATACATGCTTCCAGAGGATACCGTGAGAATATCAGAGCCATGCTTCCACAAGACTTGTGGTCCTCAACCTTCCTAATGGTAGGACCCCTTAATACAGTTCTTCATGTTGTGGTGACCCTCAACCATAAAGTTATTTTTGTTACTACTTCATAACTGCAATTTTGCTGCTGTTATGAGTCATAACGTAAATATCTGATATGCAGGATATCTGATAGGTGATCCCTATGAAAGAGCAGTTACGACCAATGGGTCACGACCCACAGGTTGAGAACTGCTGTCCTAGAAGTTGGAAGAAAGACTTGGAACAGATTATGTATTAGTATTAGCACTTTCAGAGAGAGCACAGCCCTGCCAACACCTTGAATTCAGATTTCAGAATACTCTAGAAATATGAGTGAACAAAAAATTCATCCAACAAACGTTTGTTTATTGTGGTAAATAAATGCAGGGCTTTGTACATAGAAAGCAACGGCCTTCCACTGGGTCTCATCCTCAGTCCCTCATAAATTATAATTTCAGGCACCCAGGTCATGGACTTTTATTATAGATACCCCAGAAATACATGGGTTGAGTCAGGTTCTTGCTGACAATGCATTATATACTGAGCCTACTTCACTCATCCCAGACTCAGACTCTGACTATCTGGGAATTTTATAGTCAATGGGTCAGGAATTCTAGATCCCAATATACAGGTGACTTATCAGGACCCAATGGGAATTACAGAGACTTGCCCCAGAAGTATTTATGTAAAGGCAGTGAGGAATGGAGTAAAGACAACAGAATGCAGAGAACATTGTTATAGAAACAAGTCAATGATGGCCATATCTCAAAAGGGAGTTGAAGGTGTAGCTCTACAAGAGTAGAACTCTACAGTCTCCTAATACAGATGAGCACGCTCTCTTCTGACTGTCATGGTGGTTGTACAGATCCAACAGGGGGATGAAACCACAGACCTAACTGAAGCACTCAAAAACTGGTGAAACGGAAGAGGCACCAATAGTCTAAGTTATCCTGTTGCTATTACAGAGGTACAAGTTACCAGCAAGGGAAGCTGAATCATAACCACGTTACTCTTTACTGTTTCATTTTGTTAAGACTTATTTTGTCCTGAGGCAGTGACCTTCACAGGAGCAAGTACAAGGGAGCTACCACCGAGAGAGTAGGCACAAGCAAGAGACCTCTGCAGGACCAGGTGCAAGACAGGAACCTCCGTGGAAGCAGGCCCAAGCCAGGAACATCTGTGGGAATAGGCCTGAGCCAGCAACCTTAGCCAGAGCAGGCTAGAGGCAGCGACCTCCACAGGAGCAGGCTTGAGCCAGCAACTTCCACTGGCGCAGGCCCAAGGCAGTGACCTTCATAGCACTGAGCCTGAGCCAGTGACCTCATCTGGAGCAGGCTCGAAGCAGCGACCTCCACAGGAGCAGGTACAACGGAGCAATTGTCGAGGGAGGCCCAAGACAGGGACATCTGTGGGAACCTCCACTGGAACAGGCCTGAGCCAGCAACCTCAGCCACAGCAGACCTGAGGCAAGGACCACCAGAGGAGCAGGTGCAAGGGAGCCACCTCTGAGGGAGCGGGCCCAAGCCTGTGACCTCTGGGGAGCCAGGCCTGAACCAGCAAACTCCGCTGGAGCAGCCTGAGCCGGAGACCTCTGCTGAGCAGGTCCAAGGCAGCAACCTCAGTGAGAGCAGCTCCAAGCAAGCAAACTCTGCGAGAGCAGGCCCAAATGACCCCTGGGATTGCAGAATGACCCCCAGGAGCATTGAGCAACCTCCAGGAACACCAAGTGACCTCTGGGGTGATTGGAACCATGGCCCTAAATGCACCACGAGGAGCAACCATCTGAGCCTTGGTTCCACTGGCACCTGGAAGATGGATCACCAGAGACACAGCCCCAACTACACCAATCAGAGGAAAAGATGAGTAGACAAAATAAGAAAACACTCAATCCCACAAAAAGCAACATGACACCAACTAAAACTAGTGGCCCTACAACAAGACTTGAACACCCAAATATAGAATGAATGTGGCAGTTGTGCATGTGCTTGAGAAATTTCCAAGTTGCCACATGCAGTAAGCTCCGCTGTGGCAGGGGTTCTACAAAAAACAAACAAATAAACAAACAAAAAACAAAAAGAAAAAACCACTTAAGTAAAAGCAAGCCAAGCGGGCAGGGTTGGGAGACTTTCTGGGCCATGGACTGGCTAGGCCTTTAGGCTGTCCACCCTGTAGGTGTGGAGTCCGAATCCACGTGGATGCCAGATGAAGAAAGATGCTTAAAAGAAATACCACACTAGCTCAGAGTTGAGAATAGTAGATGGTTATTTATTTACGGGTAGACCCACCAATCAAAATCCTCTACTGGAACAGAGTACAGAAACTGAATCCTGAAGCCAGAAAAAAAGCCGGACGCATGCTTTACATTGGCATAAATATTATAAGAGGCCATGCTGTAGGAAGTCTTACAGCTTGTGGTTACCCGCCTACTGGGGCGTGACCTCTTATACTATATATGCTAATGCAGAGCCTTACAATATCTATGTATCTAAAGAACCTGATTAGTCTAACTGTAAGTATGACAAACATAGATGACTATTGCTCTATAATTCTTAATACCTATATAACTTAAAGACTAAGACTTTATATTAGAATATTATACAATAAACAACTGTACAACAAATGAGGACAATGACCTCAAAATGTAAACAATATATAAGTATCTTGATCAGAGGTAGAAATGTACATTGCAATATAACTATATAAGAAGAAGTAGAAGCATTCTTGCATACAATATGACAAAATAACTTTGCCTAGATATACAAATATGGTGGATTAAAATAGGAACATATTCAATATAATTTAAGTTTGTATCAATATACAAGTATCTATACCAATGTAAATTGCCTATAAATAATAGCTCATAAGTATTCACTCGATTACTCACTTTATTATTAATGTGAGTAAGCTCACACTAATCTATTATCCCGTCCAATTTTTCCTTTTTTTTTCAAAGAGATCCCTGAGCCTACAAAATTTCTCCCCCAACCCCTAACCCTATACCAATTAGAATCAACTCCTAAATGATATCCCTAACCCGAGGACAAACTTTGTTGGGAGAGGGGACATCGTCTTCTAGAATTACTTCCAGCTGTCATGGGGGTGATGTTCTTTCTATGGGATCCTGTGAAAGTAAATGATGGTTAAGTTCCAAGATTACTGTCTGGTATAATTGCAAATAGTCTCTGAGTATTTTGTAGGGTTTTCCTGAGGTTCCTACTTGGAGGTCTGGCCAGAACATTGTAAAAAAAAGTACACCATTTCAGCTAATCAAGTTGGATCCCTCTTGAACTGCTGGTACCCAAACACAGGTCTTATAGCGCTATCAGCACTATGATGTCCTATCAACCACATGGAGTTGTTGTGGGGCCCCATCTTCTTCCTGGAGGCTTCAAAGATTACTGCAGAAAAATTCATTGTTCATTGTGGAAAACTTAAACATTATTTATATAGATATATACAGACATATATATTCAATGAAATGTATGATAGAGACAAAAATAGGTAAAAAGAAAAGTAAAATTTTTTCTAAATTGTTTTTGTCTCATACCAGTCAGCTCTTGACATGAGACAAAAACTCTGAATATTCCTTTTAACAACCTGCTTGGATGTAGAGAAGGGCAGAGCCATTGTCCAACTCCAAAACCAGCTCTCTCTCTATATTCATAACCAGCTGAATATATATATTAATAAATATATATGTAAATGTATATGTTTTTATCACCTGTCCTTACAAGTCATATTACTTTTTCTTGATAATCCTTATTGGATAGTTTTTTTTCCTTCTGTAAGCATTCAAACATCCAGGGTCTCTTGAATTTTTGAAGATGAGTATTTTCCTGCAAAGACAAGAGTAGAACCCTGTCCCAACCCTTATGAGGTTTTCTTACCACCTGTATGGTTGTCACTGTTGTGGATGAGCTGTCATTTCTCTTTTTCAAGAGATTTCTCCTTTTCAAACTGAATCTTTATTAATTTTGATGGTATCCATAGTTTTTCTTCTCCTGTGGAAACATGAACAAAACCCCTTCCCCAACCGTAGCACATTTCCTGGCTTCCATTGTGAGGTCATCACATCCTTGAAATAAACTTGTTGATTTAATTCAGAAGACTTTTCTATTAACCAACGTCTCTCTGCTGCTGAGTTGTAGGATTGTGTGGAGTATCTGTAATATGCTTAATATTATAATAAGCAAAAAAACTGTTTCATTTTCTTAGAGACATATACTGGACAATTATCTGTTTTATTTGTGCAGGTATAGCCATGATGGCCATAGGTTTAAATAAATGCATGATTACTGAATTAGCCTTTTCTGAGCTTAAAACAGTTGCCCACTGAAAATCTGAATAAGTGTCCAATAAGTTCTCTTTATAAGGTTAAGTCACATGCTTTACATAGTAAAGCATAAATAGTATAAGAGGCCACATGCCAGTAGGCAGTTAACTTAAAGGCTATTGTCTGTATGATTTCTTACAGCAGAAAATTACCTGAAAAATAACATTAGGAGAATATTTGAGTCCCTTAAAGAAGAAATGAAAAATTCCTTCAAAAAAGATGAAGGAAAAGACAAACAAAAAATTGGAAGAAATCAACAAATTCCTTAAAGAAAACCAAGACAAAGCAATCAAACAGATGAAATAAATGATTCAAGACTTGAAAACCAAAAGAGAGACAATAAAGAAAACACAAACCAAGGGAATTATAGAAACAGAAATTACGAAAAAATGACCAGGAACAACAGATGCAAGCATAAACAGCAGAATACAAGAGATGGAAGACAGAATCTCAAGCACTGAAGATAAATAGAGGAAATAGACTCATTGGTCAAAGAAAACATAAACTCTAATAAAAGCTTAACATGAAATATCCAGGAAATATGGAGCACCATGAAAAAACCAAACTTAAGAATAATAGGGATGAAAGGAGGAGAAAATGTCCAGCTTAAAAGCAGAGAAAATATATTCAACAAAATCATAGAAGAAAACTTTCTCAACCTAAAGAAAGATATGCCTATGAAGATATAAAAAGAACACCAAATAGACTGGATCAAAAAAAGGTTCCCTTGCCAAATAATAATGAAAACACTAAACATATAGAATAAAGAAAGAATATTTAGAGCTGAAAAGGAAAAAGGCCAAGTAACACACAAAGGCAGACCCATCAGAATTACACCTGACTTCTCAATGCAAAGCCAGAAGTTACTGGTCAAGTGTTATGCAGACATTAAGAGACCATGGATGACAGCCCAGAATATGAAACCCAGCAAAACTTTAAATCACCATAGACGGACAAAGCAAGATATCCAATGACAGAACCAGTTTTAACCAATACCTAATCACAAACCCAGCCCTTCAAAAATTACTAGAAGGAAAACTCCAACCCAAGGAAGTTAGCTACATCCACAAAAACACAGACAATAGATGATCTCACAGCAGCAAATCCCAAAGAAGAGAAAAACACAGTAACATCAACAACAACCAAAACTAAAATAACTGGAACTAGCAATCACTGGTCATTAATATCCCTTCATATATATGTACTCGACTCACCTATAAAAAGACATAGGCTAACAGATTGGATACGAAAACAGAATCCATCCTTCTGCTGCATACAGAAACACACCTCAACCTCAAAGACAGACATCACCTCAGAGTAAAGGGTTTGAAAAAAAATTTTCAATTCAATGGACCTAAGAAACAAGCTGGTATAGCTATACCAATATCTAATAAAATAGACTTCAAACTAAAAACAATCAAGAGACAAAGAAGGACATTTCATGTTAGTCACAGGAAAATTTCATCAAGATGAAATCTCAATACTGAACATCTATGCCCCAAAGACAAGGTGACCCTCATATGTAAAAGAAACACTACTAAAGCTTAAATCACACATTGAACCACACTCATAAACACCTTCAGTAATGTAGCAGGATACAAGATTAAGTTGAAAATATCAGTAGCCCTTCTTTACACAGATGATACATGGGCTGAGAAAGAAATAAGAAAAACATTACCCTTCACAATAGCCCACAAATAACATAAAATAGCTTGGAGTAACCCTAATCAAATAAGTGGAAGACCTGTATGACAAGAGCTTTAAATCTTTAAAGAAAGAAATTGAAGAAAACACTAGAAAATGGAAATATCTCCCATGCTCTTGGGTAGGTAGAATTAACATAGTAAAAAGGGCAATCTTACCCAAAGCAATCAACAGATTCAATGCAATGCCCATCAAAATCCCAGTAAAATTCTTCGCAGACCTTGAAAGAACAATACTCGACTTCATATGGAAAAACAAAAAACCCAGGTTAGCCAAAACAATCCTGTACAATAAAGGAACTTCTGGAGGCATCACAATCCCTGACTTCAAACTCTACTACAGAGCTACAGCCTGGTAGCTGTAGCTGAAAACAGCCTGGTATTGGCATAAAAGCCAACTGGAGGACCAATGGAACAGAATCAAAGATCCAGATATCAATCCACACACCTACGAACACCTGATTTATGACAAAGAAGCAAAAAATATCAAATGGAAAAAAGAAAGCATATTCAACAAATGGTGCTAGCATACCTGGATATCAGCATGAAAAAAAATGAAAATAGATCCATATCTATCACCATGCACAAAACTCAAGTCCAAATGGATCAAAGACCTCAACATAAAACCAACCACACTGAACCTCATAGAAAAGAAAGTGGGAAGTACACTTGAACACATTGGCACAGGATACCACTTCCTAAATATAACCCCAGTAGCACAGACACTAAGAGAAACAATTAATAAATAGGACCTCCTGAAACTGAAAAGCTTCTGTAAAGCAAAGGACACGGTCAACAAGACAAAGTGGCAGCCTACAGAATGGGAAAAGATCTTTACCAACCCAACTTTGAACAAAGGACTGATCTCCAAAATATACAAAGAACTCAAGATATTGGTCATCAAAAGAACAAATAACCCCATTAAAAAATGGAATACAGATAAACAGAAAACTCTCAACAGAGGAATCTAAAATGGCTGAAAGGCACTTAAGGAAATGCTCGACATCCTCAGCCATAAGAGAATAGGAAATCAAAACAACTCTGAGATTCCATCTTATATCCGTAAGAATGGCCAAGATCAAAACTACTGATAACAACTTATGTTGGAGAGGATGTGGGGTAAATGGAACACTCCTCCATTGCTCGTGGGAGTGCAAACTGGCACAGCCCCCTATGCTGATTTCTCAGAAAATTAGGAAACAACCTACCTCAAGATCCAGCAATATCTCTTTTGGGTATATACCCAAAGGATGCTCAATTATACCACAAGTTTATGTGGTGCAGGACAATTGTCTGTATTCTGTCAATCATGATTTAAATAAACGCTGATTGGCCATTAGCCAGGACGTACAGTAGGACAACCAGACAGGAAGTAGAGGCAGAGCAAGGACAATAGGGGAATTCTGGGAAGCAAGAAGCTCTCTCGGCACTTCTGCCTGGACCACCAAAGAAACAGGATGTGACCTGCCCTGCTGAAAAAGGTACCGAGCCATGTGGCTAACATAGATAAGGGTAATGGGTTAATATAAGCTACAAGAGCTAATAAGAAGCCTTAGCTAATGGGCCAATCAGTTTATATCTTATGGAGACCTCTGTGTGATTTTCTTTGGGGCTAAACGGCTGTGGGAACCGGGCAGGACGGAAACCCCAACAAGCCGGCCCTCATGTTACAGTCATGTGCTCAACTATGTTCACAGCAGCATTATTTGTCATAGCCAGAACCTGGAAACAACCTAGATGCCACTCCACTGAAGAACTGATAAGGAGATGTGGTACATTTACACAATGGAGTACTACACAGCAGAAAAGAATAACAACATCTTGAAATTTGCGGGCAAATGGATGGATCTAGAAAACATCATAATGAGTGAGGTAACCCAGACCCAGAAAGACAATTATCACATGGACTCACTCATAAGTGGATTTTAGACATAAAGCAAAGAAAACCAGCCTACAAATCACAATCCCAGGGAACCTAGATAACAAAGAGGACCCTAAGAGAGACACACAGGGATCTAACATACAAGGGAAGTAGAAAAAGACAAGATCTCCTGAATAAATTGGGAGCATGGGGACCATGGGAGAGTGTAGGAGGAAGAGAAAGGGGGAGGAGCAGAGAAAAATATATAGCTCAATAAAAAAATTAAAAAGATTTATTTTGTTTTTATTCATGTATATATACATAGGCACATGCATAAATGTGAGGGCTGGTGCCCTGGAGGCCAGAGAGCATGTCAGATTCCCCAGGTGATTTTGAGTCCCCTCTGGGGGGACTAAATTGAGTCCTCTGGCAGATCAGCAAATGTTCTTAACCACTGAGCCCTTTCTTCAGTCCAACTTGCAAGTTTATAATTCCTTCAAAATCAAATGTATTCTACCAAAAAGGAAGTTTGGCTGGGAACCAGAACACAGCAGTCGTAGTCCTTCAGTTTCTGCTACCCACACTGCCTCCTCCCTTGAACCTGATGGTGTCAGCTTAATTACTCATTAAATTAATATCATAGTTCAGAGTGTGAATGCCTTCACGAGTGTAAGTTTTCAAAAATAGACTTGAAGAATTCAGGGAAAATAATACGTATGTTCAATGGGACTTCCTGGAATTTCTGTTCTTAATCCAACATTAATTAGACCTGCTCTAATATTTTCTGCTCTGATTCAGATCCTGCTAAAGAGTTGAAAATAATATCAAAACTCAACCTTCTTGCAACTTTGACAGATGACGTTCCAAAGCGACATGCATGTTTCATGTTTTCAGCTGGGGCCTGCTGCTCTGATCAAATGTGAATGATGTCTGGTTCTGCATCAACATTTGTTTTACTAAAAAAAAAAGTGACTTTTTAAAATATGATAACTGAGTCGAAGGCATGGCTCTGGAATAGTCATTAGTATCGTCTAAGTTTCCTTAGAGATGTAATCAGGTTTCATGCCCCTCAATCATGATGTCAGGTAACAACTCTATGTTATGTTTTCCACAATTATATTTACTGTGGTATATTTGTGGCACTCTGGCAAGTAAATAAACAAGCTATCATGCAAGATTAGGGATGGCCCAGTTTCTATATGAAATACATTTCTGTGCCTGTGCATTGCATTTGTTTAATATATGCATAGAAGTAACCTGCACTGTTGGCAATGGTTATCTCTGGAAGGTTGAGATTGCAGGAGAGTCATTCTCTAAGGAATGAGTCCCTGTGTTTAATCAATAAACAAGAAACTGATATTAGATGCCCTTCTAATTGCAATGCCTAGTATTACGGTTCTGTTGCTCCCACTGTTGCAGAACTACACACAGACGCCTTACACAGAGAACACACTCTCAGATCAGAAGCCCTATAGCAGCGAAGCAGAAGTGTATAGAATGCACACGTTGTATCCTTTCCGTTTATCACATTTAATTCGGGTCACACAGCTATCCCTCTCAAGCCTTCTGACCCATTGCATCCTCGCTAGCCCTTTGCCCCTCACACTGCCAACCTCACAACACAGCTTTGGATCATTGCTTTCCGTCCTCCGTCTAGTACAAAGAACTTGGTGTGTTCAAGCAGCCTGCTGTGGATGACCCTTAGCAGGGTTGACTCCTCCAGCACAGAGACTTCGGTGGGAATTATTCCTTTTGGCCCCAGCCCAAGCCCTCAGTCCATCTGCTGGGTCAGTGATGGGTAAGTACAAAGGAGGCTGGGCCAGGCAGCACAAGGAAACCACAAGGAAGTCTGAGGCTCCTATCTAAACATCAGGAGTCTGAACAGTATACAGTGAGGACTAAAATTAGACACTTTGTTTCACTTCTTTGCCTTTCACTTCATTTTATTTTAAAATATGTTTTACTTAGTCTTTGGGATTTCCATGCAAATCTGCAATGCATTTTGGTCATATCTACCTCTTCATTCTCCGCTTCGATTCCTCCAAAACCTCCCTCACCGCCATCTCCCTCCTAACTTCCTTTTCTCTTCTTCTAACCTAAAGAGGCCAATTAGTGCATCCAGTATGTGCATGGATGTGGGCCCATTCGTTAGAACGTGGGCATCCCTACCTGGAGTCAAACTCCTGAAGAAAATTGGTTCTCTCTTCCCCAGCACACATCAATTACCAGTAGCCCTTTATTAGCTGTGGATGGGACTCAGGGTACCCCCTCCCCAACCATGCTAGAATGCTGCCTGGCTCAATCTTGTGAAAGCAGCCGCAACCACTGTGAGCTTGCATGTGTAGTGACGTCATCATGTCCAGAGACCACTGATTTGTAGGCGTCTTTCTAAACTGTTGGCTCCTATCATCTTTCTGCCCCCTCTTCCATGATGAACCTTGAGTCTTGGGGGCAGGGATTGTGATACAGATGTCCCATTTAAGGCTGAGCACTCACCTGTCACTTAGTCTCTGCTTTCTGGCTGCTTGAGGGTCTGTGCATTAACTGCCTTCCATGGAGTAAGGGGAACACTCATCCATTGCTGGTGGGAATGCAAACTTGTGAAACCACTTTGGAAATCAGTGTGGTGGTTTCTCAGGAAATTGGGAATCAACCTACCTCAGGATCCAGCAATACCACTCTTGGGAATATACCCAAGAGATGCCCAATCATACTACAAAAGCATTTGTGCAACTATGTTCATAGCAGCATTATTTGTAATAGCCAGAACCTGGAAACAAGCTAGGTGCCCCTCAATGGAAGAATGGATCAAGAAAGTGTGGAATATATACACATTAGAATACTACTCAGCGATAAAAAACAATGACATCCTTAAATTTGCATGCAAATGGATGGAAATAGAAAACACTATCCTTAGTGAGATATCACAAACCCAATAAGATGATTATGGTATGTACTCACTCATTAGTGGACCCTAGCCATAAACAAAGAACATTAAGCTTAGAGCTCACAAGCCTAGAGAAGCCAAATAGCAAGGTGAACCCAAAGAAAAACATATATAGATCCTCCTGGAAATTGGAAGCAAACAAGATTGCTGGGCAAAAGGTGGAGGCACAGGAATGGGCATAGGGGTGTAGGTAGGGGTGGGGTAGGTGGGTGGGTGAAAGGGAGAGAGGGAGGGAGAAGGGAGAAGGGATGGACTGGGGAGAG